>JAPEVC010000254.1:0-49309 GCA_027946555.1 Gnomoniopsis sp. IMI 355080 | reverse complement strand
CCCACTAACCACCCCTGGAAACTCCTCGGGGAGCCCCACAGTTGCAGGGCCGGGCAAAAGCGCACGACGTCACCTGTTGCGACCTTCCTCAAGGCTGTAATTGCTGTACTCCGTACTGCTCGCCTCTGTCAGGCTCCATCCTCACACAGCTCCCACATTCTCACCGTCCGGGGTCTTGTATCAAGGACGTACAGCTCATCCTGCTTGATGTTGACCACACGATCCGAACACATGCTATGGACGAATCATCAGAGGCTGCTCAAAATGACGATCCATCCACATCCGCGGCCCTCCCGGAAGTCATCCCCATTGCCCTCAACGGCGACATCCTTCTGGACGTGACGTTCGAGACTTCAAAGTCCACCCTGAAAGCAACCCGCAAGGCCACTCCCAAGCCCCGTCCCGGCCAACGTGATCCACCCCCGCCCCAGCCGGTCTTGAAGCCCCAAATCAGGCTAGCATACAGAGTCCACCTGGCCACGCTGAAGCAGCACTCCCGCTACTTCACCAACCTCCTCGGCGACACCCGCTTCCAAGAAGCCAGTGTCGTCGCTGCCAAACTCGAGGAGCTCACCAGGGCTGGTGAGCAGCCCGGCGAGGCAGACGCTTGGAAGCTGCCCAGGGTTAGCATCACAGACGATGATGAGGCCACCCGCTCCGCCGGCAGGGAGGCCGTCTTTGGCGATATGCTGCGCATGCTCCACGGCCTAGACCCCATCGCCAAGCCCGTCAATATGCTCTACATGGTCACTCTGGCCGTCATGGCGGACCGATTTGCCTGTGCCGGTGCTGTGAGGAGCCACCTGCCCAAGCTAAAGTTCAAGTGGCCGGCCACACCTCAGCCTAGACTGCGCGAGGATGGTTTCAGCGGCCTCAGTCTCGCGGCCGAGGAGCTTGTGCGCCAAAAAGTGTTGGCCAGCTGGCTGTTAGAATCCCAACCTAGGTTCGGTGGTGCTACACGCGACCTGATCATGTTTGGAAGTCATCGTTGGTCCGCACAGTATGCGGAGGATGATGAGGATGAGGCGCCTGAGGCAGGCAAGTCCGCCGCTGAGACTCGTGAGGAGGCACTCTGGTGGTATCTCCCGGATGAGCTGGAGGGTAAGTGCCCTCCATTTAACCCTCCCCTCTCTCTCTCTGTGTGTATTTCGTGTGTATTCCCGCGTGCAAAGGACTCGCACGACCCTGCCGGTGTGAAGAACAAAGCAAAAGGAGGCTGAACCCCGTTTCTAGAAGAACTCCACGCCCGTCGCACCCACCTTTTGACAGCCCTCTCCTCTATTCCAGCGCACTTCCTGGACCTATATACTCATCGTACACGCAATGGGTTCCGTCAATGTAAGCTAGGCTATGACTCGTCCTCCGCCTGCGACAGCTTCCAGTTGGGCGAGATGGTCAAATTCCTCGTCTCCAAGAATCTTCTCTCCCTGACCACCTTCTCGCCGTCACATCCTGATGAACGAGACTTTGCTGCGGTTGACCTTCACTCTGTGATCGCCGCGATGAAGCAGGTAAGAATCTCTTGACTTTTGCAACAACATATTTACACAATTTCTGTGCCTGTCTCGCATCTCAACCCCTCAACTACATCAAAGGTTCCTTCCACTAACCCCAAGTCAACCAAAAGTGCCCAATCTACCAAGTTGACCGCAACCACACCAACTGCGGGCTCCGCACGCGGATAGGACCTGTGATTGAGTACGTAACCGGCATGCTAGGCGCGGGCTCCGTGCAACTCAACCTTGCCAGCTGGAAGCAAGACCGGCGACGGACATCGTGGATGCGGTCCGCCACCGGAGAGGATGGACAGAACAAGAGGGACTTTGTTGTTAACGAGCAGTGCGCAAAACCCAAAGGGCGTATTTTTCGATTCACACGCGCTGTCGCTACGGACCAGCGTCTTCGTTTTGAGGGGGCAATGGCCGCGGATAAGTTGGCGCGTGACTTGTTTACTGCTGATGGATGGGATTGGACTCCCGAGGATATAGACCGCGTGGATAAGGACTTAGAATCGAGGCATTTGAGCATGCCGCTGCGGCGGAAATAGAAAGGATGCTATGCTGATATCTGGTGACCGGGAAATGCATTGTTTTGTTGCTATGATTATCCTGTCCTCGCAAACAACGTAACGCCTGCTTGCACATCTAGCTCTTCCGGTCGGCTGAGACATTCAAGCCCCTATCTGAAATCCCGTTTGGAAGATAAAACACCACTCTGGATTTTCGTCAATGTCCTTTACATCTGGGTATCCGCGACCAGTTCTCCGATTTTTCAACTCCCTCTGTCAGGGCTTCGCCATCGTACAGGAGGCTTTATAATAACACCCCAAAGATTTGCTCATTCTCACTCATTTTGCCAGCCTCGCTTGGTACGCCTCCCACGCCTTTCTCCTGTACCTCTCCGCTTCGCGCTGCCGATCATCCGCGTTGATGATACCCCTGCCCACAATGACGATGTCTGTTCCGCAGAGTCCTACCAGTTTGGCAGGGTTGTTATACTGCTGGCCAAGTCCATCACCCTCAATTCCATTGGTATCGTCCTCTCCATCAGGTGGCAGCTTGCAGCCGGGTGTCATATGCAGGAAGTTGTCCTCGGGATCCGTATTCAAGTTCTCCTGCGCCACGTAGCCCATCACGAACTCTTTGTGCTCTCTGGCCGCTTCAATACACGCTTTGGTGTAGTCGCCCGTCAAGAGACTGCCCGCGCTGGACATCTGCGCCAGAAGTAGTAGGCCGCGCTCAAGTGGTGCCTCCTCAATACCGGGAAACACCACATCGTCGACGTCGGACAGGCTCTTCGATAGCCTGGGAGAATCGGCGGGCTCGAAAGACTGTGTGACTGTCGTGATGGAAACGATGCTGCCTTTCCGACCATCGGCATCCCGCGGGGGAGGTGGGGGCATCATGTTGATGTCCCTGGCATCCAATTTTCCTCTAGAAGAGGATCTCCCATTCTTTTGATACGCATCGTGGTCGTCGTAGTACTCGTCCATATCCTCATCGTCGTCTTCGTCAAAGCTATCGCTCACAGGTGTGCCCACGGTCACACTTGTCCGCACTTCATAATTGCACCTTTCGCGCCACTTGGCAGCCGCCTCGGCCATCGCACCAACCATGGGTTTGCCTGCCGAGATGTTGGCATTGACAATGTGAGCCCAGTCAATAACCCGCGCCGTGCCGCCGACGTATTGGGCCTGCACGGTGCTTCCAATGTCACAGTACTTCCGATCTTCGAAAATCAGAAAGCCGTGTTTTCGCGCTAAAGCTGCTAAGTGTGCACCAGTGCCCTCATCTGGCCTGTAATCCCAACCTGAGATGAGATCGTAGTGGGTCTTGAGGACGACGATCGAAGGACCTATCTTATCGGCTAGATGTAGAAGTTCTCGTGCGCTGGCGACGTCGGCGGAAACGCAGAGGTTCGATTGCTTCAACTCCATCAGACGGAGCAGATATACCGTCAGGGGGTGCGTGGTGCTGGCGGCGCGGTCGCGAAAGGACGTGGTTATGCTCGAATGCCTCGGCTCTGCCATGGTGAAGAGCGAAAAGAGTCGATCTTCGAGTGGAAAGTGGATGTGTATGCCCGGTAAAAGGTAGGTGCTGTTCTTGCAGACAGCACTCCGAGAGTTGACCTTTGGGGGTCTGCAGTCGGCGTGAAACTGTGTCTGATCTGTGCGTCTGATCCGAGGAACGCAAAGATAGACGATCGGTGCCGAGAGTTGATGTGAGAAGATGATGCAATCAGCTTATTGGTGTCTGCGCTCAGCCGGTCCGTTGGTGTAGTACTGCGTGGTAGCGTTCCAGTTGCGTTACGCCAAACTAAAACGCGCTGAGGGATAGCTTGTGCTTTTTGTAGATCCAACGTTTGTTTGACCACCAAACTTTCGCTTGACAGGTCTGGTCGTCTGGACGAAGCCTTGGATGACTTTGAGAAGATCTGTTTGCACAGCAAAAGAGGTTGACAAAGCAATCTGGATGTAAGCGGATGGACAGATGGAGCAGTCAATGCTTTCTTTTCACAAGCAAATCGAGGCCAGTCACGCAAAGATTGGATTGAAACCTCTGATCGGCAGGTGGGGCGGAAAGCCGCTGTGGGACAGGACAAAAGGATGTGAGATGTTCGCGGAGAGTCGGAGTCAGCGGGACTTTGACAAAGTTTAAAGTAAAGTCGGACCAGTGAAGAGGTACTCGGTACGACTTGGAGAGAGGTGAGGTGTGATGTGATGTCTCGGGAGCGAAACGGGATATAGTTCCGGGCTGGGCGGACGGGTTCGGTAGGCAGCTAATATTCCGTTGCAGAAGATCTTGGACGCGAGGCAGCGCGTTGGCGTTGACGACTGTGTGCTTGGAAATATAGGGGCAGGACGATGAGAGGTAGTGGTTGGAGGCGTCAACCTTGGTATCTTGGTTTTGGTAGTCCTTGATCCTAGAGGAATGGGCGTGTGACGTAGGTAGGCGCAAGGGTAGGAAGAGAGAGGAGAAGGGTGCTGAGGAGGTAGGTAGAGAGCAGGAGATATGCTGCCTTAGACACCTAGGTGAAGCTGTCGAATTGGGAGTTCAAAAAAACAAAAGAAGCTATTCAGCAACAGTGGGACGGCAAGATCGCGACGAAGACTGTAGGCGAGGGTTTATGGACAGTTTTTGTATCCCAACATAAACGAATCTGAACAGCTTCAAGGTTCTCGCTCTTCCCCGAGCAAGCCACACTCCGATCACTCTACCCTAGCAAGCCTAGCAGGCCCGCAGGCCTACCAGGCCGGTAGGAGGTAGCTGGCTGGCTAGCTCACTAGCTCATAGTATCACCCGCACAGTTTTCTACTGGCCTGCCGTTGGCGCAAGGGCAGAAGCGGGGCGGGCCTTCCCTGCCGACAAGCCCAAACCCTGTAGGATTTACTATGGGATGCCTTCAACCCCGGAAACGCCCAGCCTCGAAACTCGAAAAGCGTCTTTCTCTCTCACTCTCAATTTTTTTTTAATTTCTCCTGGCTTGCGGTTTTTTTGATTTCGGTACGGAGACTGTTGCGACCAAAATTACCACGACAAGCTTTGAAACACCTCAACGCTTCCTCCCACGTACCAGTGTACCAGCGTCAGACAGTCACAAGTTCTTGACTCTCGAAAGAATTTATCATTGGAGGTGGCCCGAGGGCCAGACCATTCACCCCTCCAGAGTCAAAACATCGATGTCTGCTTGAGACTGAGACATCCATGGCCCCTGATCATCTTTGCCCTGATTGTGGAGTCCTCCTGCAGACCTGCAGACCTGCAGAGAAGAGACCTGCAGAGAGGCCTGCCTGTCCGCTTATCATTGCCATCTCGCCGTCCCTTGCCAGTCTGTCCCAGAGCTCCGGGAATGCCCCTTGGTGAGACATGGTCTCTGCCCTCTTAGAGGCCGCAAAGCTGAGGACGTCCCGCCCAAGAATAGGAGGACCACCACTATATCTAAAATTGCATACCGATTCATGGATGCTATTCTCATCGTCCTCTTGGTCTGCTGCTTCATGCTGACATGCAGACCTGTCAACTTCGCGCTCATGCACTCATAGACGGTTGCCCGGCTTCATCATCCGCCATTCATGAGTACTGAATATAGCCGCGACTCATCGGCCAGTCTATCGACGCCAGTTGCAACATATCATGAAACTTGTCATAATTGCGAGGGGCTTGAGTCGACTCATCACATATTGCTCCTCAGACTCACTTCACACGATGGTGTTCTTGACATTACTTCCTAGCAGCTTGCTCTGACAAGGCGCAGAGTCAGGAAAACGACATTTAGACGCACGAGCATCAGCCACCCGCACACACAGTGAGACATGACAGGGGCTTTTCGCTCCATTCCGGGGCTCCGAGCGGCTGTTTGGGTCCTGTTCTGTTCTGTCAAATGATTGATCCCCGAAGAACTCAATCGGGATATTGATTAGCACCTTCAACAGCTGATCTCAGTCTCGTCCCATCATCCATATCAATCTCCCCGCAACACGATGTTCGCTACCTGTCTCCTCGCCTGATTATCTACCGGTACCCTGGTCATGGAGATTGCCGGCCCTCAAGGGCTTGGCCGGCGAGGTCCACCATCGGGTACTCCGGCGGGTGGAGAGCCGCGACGCCCGGCCGAGATACTTGATGGCGACGCCGACCGTTCAGATCCAAACGACGTGTCATTGCAAACAGTCGATCAGGCATCAAGGTATGAGGCACATCTTGGTGGCTATCGGTCATGGCGCTCTGGCGGTCACTAGAGTCGTCATTACTGACAAAGGCGGGCTGTGTCGCCGTATGGCCCGAGGTGACCGAGAAGCAAGAAATCCTCTTCTTGCACGAACGTCGTGTCAGATTCATGTCGGTAAAGATGCCGTGCCGTGATATTACATGCAAGCCGGAATGCAGCCACTTTTTCCCCAGAGACAGATCTGCGGTGCCACAGACATTGAGCCGAAGCGGCTGGTCCCTTCTAGCTTGCAGCTTGCAGCTTGTCAGGTCGGTTCTCTATGTTTCACAACCCCTACCCTACCAGGCCGGTGCACCAGGCATATATCCTCTACATAATGCACCGCATTGCATTATTTCGTACTCGCATAGCTCTTCTCTGTAAATCCAGCGTCGATCCCCAACCACTACTGTGTTTCTGCACACTCGATAATCTAGAGGACGCCCAAATGTTCCTAGATGGTACGACCTCTAGACGGAGAAAGGGAAAGTGATGGGCAAGTACCGTACAGTACAGAGCACGGATTCATATCATGATGACATTGTGACAGAGGTGAGAACCATAGATCAGTGGCAGCACGGACAGCGGTGTGGGCAAGCCTTTGAGATTGCCTCGACCACAACATGCAGATCTAGGACCCAGAATGCAGCAGTGCGAACAGGAAATGAGGATGGGCTCAAACCAAATAGCCTTGAGATTGAACAGTCTCTATCGCAGGAGCTTCTTGTTTCCCATAGAATCATCTCGCACATTCAGTGGAAGGCAGCTTCGAATAGCAACCACGGTACACGATATCAATGCAGGTATTGTGCCTACCTAGGTAGCTACATTAGTACCTTTACGACCTAGCCACAGGGCAGCCCTTGTCGACGCTAAAATACTACGTGAAATAATGTACAGTACAGACGTATACGCGGACCTTGTTCAGTAAGGCCCCTGTACATACAATTGGCCACCTGTACTGTCGTGTTGCTCACAAGGCACTCCTGATTGATGTGGTGTTTATCAGTACTGCTAGGGATGAATGTAAAATAAGAACAGGTCTTTTTCTGGGGGGGGGGGGGGTTGCCGCGAGCCGAGACCGAGTTGGCAGATCCCGGGTCTCGGAACTAGCGACGGAAAGTTCCAAGGTTGCTTGCTTATCGAGAGGCGTCTCTTATCAGATTGTTAAGTGGCATCTGACAAGCTTATGAATTTCGGACTTCAGCTTCGACCTACAACAAATCTGCGTTCGGAAGCTTCGGTACCTATTTTCTGTTGCATTGAGACTTTCTAATTTCATCGCACTACCGTTCATCGTTCCTTGATTGCAACTTGGAACCGCTGGTCTGGTCAAAGCGACGTGTTTCCACTACCGATTTCACGCCACTTACCGGAGCTTCAAGGGCGTGCAGCAGGTTACGCTATCAGTTCTCGTCTGTTCTTCTCTGCGGTTGCTCCCAAAACATTATCTCGAGAAGCAAGGAAATCATTGGGAGAGCCTCCATTAGTCGCTTGATTAGACAGTGGATGGTCCATTGCACATCATCGAATCGCCTCCATAGCAATCATGTCTGGAGCCCGGACACGGCGACAGGCAGCTCTGGCTGCGGCTGAGGAGACTCCCACTAAAAAGGAGAAGGGCTCCGAGCCGGTCGCAGAGCAAAAGGTCCTCACAAACGGAAATGGGGAG
This sequence comes from Gnomoniopsis sp. IMI 355080, assembly GCA_027946555.1. Taxonomy (NCBI): domain Eukaryota; kingdom Fungi; phylum Ascomycota; class Sordariomycetes; order Diaporthales; family Gnomoniaceae; genus Gnomoniopsis; species Gnomoniopsis sp. IMI 355080. The sequence continues at coordinate 41,430 of JAPEVC010000254.1, read as the reverse complement.
GTACATGCTCCCATGGTGGAATCGAACGGGTCCTCTGAGCAGAAAGAGAACATCTTCCTCTTTGCGCCGAATTTGATCGGTGAGCCTTGCCCCTCCATAGCCCGCTAGTATCCTCACCATCCACTATGAACGCGTTGCTAATTGTACGGATGCATAGGCTACTTGCGCATTGTCCTTGCTATCACATCACTTTATTACATGCCTCTCCATCCGCGAACATGCTCGATTCTCTACAGCATCTCCTGCCTTCTCGACGCCCTTGACGGTTATGCCGCGCGATACTACGAGCAGAGCACGCGCTTTGGCGCCGTCCTCGACATGGTGACGGACCGATGCACAACCTCCTGCCTTCTGGTCTTTTTGTCGTCTGCCTTCCCTCGATGGGCTATCATCTTCCAGGGTCTGATCTCCCTTGACTTTGCCAGTCACTATATTCACATGTATACCACACTTGTGATGGGCGGGGCGGACCAGAGCCACAAACAGATTGACAAGAACAGGAGTTGGATTTTGAATCTTTACTACACGAACAAAGTACGCAATGATTGGCCAACGCCACAAGTAAGAAAGCCTTGCGCTGACGTGAAACAAAACAGATCTTCCTCTTCATCTGCTGCGCCGCCAACGAGCTCTTCTTCATCGCCCTCTACTTGCTCTCCTTCTCCTCGCCCACTCTCTCCCCTGCTCTGCTGGAGACCCCGATCGTGGATAACATCCAGGCGGGCGCTCAGGTCAACAGGACGTTATTGCGTCAGCTCTTCACCAGCCCCTATAGCGCCGCTGCACTCGAGCTGGCCCGCGCAAACAAGATGGACAGCTTTTGGCCCTGGGTCCTGGCCGGTGTCAGCTTCCCGATCATGTTCTTCAAGCAATTTGTCAACGTCGTCCAGATCGTTAAGGCGAGCAAGTGGCTGGCTGAGGGGGATATTGCCATGCGGAAGGCGAACGGGCTACCGAGAAAAATCAAGAAGACGGCTTGAGCCAATGAGTATTGCATCCGAATCAGCAAGCTCATATGCTCGCTGTCAATGAGGACAACTACGTTGGAGCCGAGCACAAGGGTGAAAGGGCCATGTTGCAACATCTAGGCAATACAAGCCTAAAGATCGAAAGGCGGATAGAACGGTTGTGATGGAGCCAAGGATTGAGAGGACAACATCAATGTCGAAGCTCAATTGGCGAGCTAATGCGGCGCGTCACACGGTAATGAGGCTTACAAAAGTCATTGCGGAGTACTTAGGTGACCTATGGGCGCTCGAACTACTGCTCTGCAGAGATCTCTGTATAGTACTTAACATATTGGCTAAGCGAAGGATTGGTGGGTAGTGGTTTCCGGACACGGCTACGGAGTATGGCGATCGGCATGGAAATGAAGACCGTGTTAGACAGCAATAGCTTATTGTAATTCATTCAGGGAATGAGGACGGTGTTTAGACCAATTTCCTGGGTGTGAGGGCGCTGATTTGCCTGCTCAACAGGCTTCGAAGATCTAAAGAAATGATGAGACGAGGTAGGTTTGCCACAAGCGCCTGCCTCTCAACCTTCTCATGGCCGACAGCGTTCCGAAGAATGCTTTACAGATCCTTTGAGGTGCGTCTCGTCAGGACTCTCTTTGAACTGAACCCATTCCACCCATTGTCCCCCCCCCCCGGATTTCTCAAGCATGTACACGATTCTACTTGCTCGAGCGGCTTGATATTGTAACCGCGACTAGTTGATATTGTCCCCACAATCCAGGCATGTTCCATCTACAACTATCATAAGTGGTGCGAACCATTTCCAAGACCATTGCAACCAACTTCCAATGCTTTGCAGAGGTCTTTTACTCCATCAGATAATGAGACCGTTACGTATGGTTCTATTTTGGTATGAAAATGGGCCTAGGTTCGCCACAGCAGATCATCGCAAGGTAAAGGCATCGACAATTCTTACAGTGATAATAGCCTTTAGCAGCGTCTTTGCTTCTTGAGCAAAGGAGACTGTTGGGAATGTCCAATGGACTCGAGATGGCTATATAAGGCTTCAGGATCAACTCTCTCTTAGCCAGAGGCAGTTCCCGCTCTTTTGCACGCGTTCCGTTTCTCACGACGAATATTCAGTATAAGATTACTTAAAAACTAGGTCAATCATACACAAAACACCGATAGATTTTTGGCCCATCCCCGCACAAAGCAACTAACACAAACCAAAAAACATGCTTCTCAACAAGATTCTCCTCCTCGCCGGCACCGCTCTCGCCACCCCAACATGGCCCGAGAAGCTCGACACACGCACCACCATGTCTGTTGACGGAACGTTGTACTGTGGTATATTTGCCAGCGGCGATAGGACCACAGCGTCAGGGCTCTTGACGGACCTCGACGCGGGGGCGAACGGCAAGGTTGCGCACAGTTCCTTTACGATTCCCTCGGGTGGGTGTGAGCGTGTTCATTGCTGGGACACAACTGGTATTTACGCCTGCAATGTAAGTATACTATGTTTTCAAAAACATCTCCCCCCCCCCCCACACCTTCCTCCTTTCACTTTAACGAAAGAGAGCGCTTTTTACTGATTCCGATATGTACGTGGATATAGGATGACTCGAAGGCCATTACTCTCTCAGGCAATGACATTTGGGCAGTCGTGAACCATGTATTCAAGATCTGCTGCCAGGAGATTGTAGATATGTTTGGCGCCACAGGCCCGGGCTTGTCGGGGCAGAAGTTCATCCGCGGTACTGGGGAGAATTGGAACGCAGTAATAGCGTACGGCAACTGTCGCTCTTCAAACACTATCAAGCCGTCGGATGCAGGTGGCTGGAACGTGAATCCGGTTTGTGAGGGAGGCGATAGTAATCCTTATGATAGCTGAGTGGGCTGGCTTGGGTGGCAGATGAATTATCTGCGGACTCGGAGTATCAAATAGACAGCTGCTTCTTCATTTCTTTGGTAGATTACATTGATTTCAAGTCTTTTCATCCTCGCAACTTCGCGGTTGTATTCGCTCAAATTTATTATCTTGCTCAAAGCGTATCAAATGACTCCAATCGTACCAGATAGAGCTCGAGAGACTTTATGTTTTTCCTAGTGAATCGTCGTCCTCCCGGTATCAACCACCAACCAGGCGAGAGCGAAGCAACATGTTAATTAAGTCTTGGAGACCCCGGCGCCGCCCCCTGAAGTAACAGTGACCTGCTCAACCACCTGCCCGCCCGTTTCGCCGGTACTACTCTGCGCCTGGAAAAGCCCATCACCATTGGAGGAGCCGCCGCCGCCGCCGCCAGACGTAGCTACTTTCTCCCCAGCAGACGACGACGGATCAGCGACCATGCCATACCATGCCACCACAGCCACGCCCAGCACGCCTGCGACGCAGCTGAATACCAGCGCCACAATGCCGCGAGCAGTGAAGCCAGCGGGCAGCCGTGGCGGGGGCGCAGGCTCACCGGTCAGGTCGAAGAGGTCGACCGTGTTCCCGGCGGCGTTGCCGACCGTCGCGACCGGGGGCGAGGCGGCGGCACAGGCGGCGAAGTGGTCCACGGGGATGGTGAGGGACTGTTGCAGCTCGAGGGGCGCTTCGACCATGGTGGCTGAGAGACCCGAAGCGACGTGCCACTCGATGTGGCAGTGGAAGAGCCAGATGCCTGGGGAGTTTTAGGAGTGATGTTAGTTATTTATTTCTGTACTTTTCAAGTTTAAGCTGGCATTCGGGGAATTGAAAAATGTCTTACCCGGATTATCGGCCCTGAATCGCAACACGATGTTCCCGCCCGGATACAGCACGAAAGTATCTCTTCGCATAGGCGTTTGCGGGAAGTCTGCCTCCGTGACGTTCGAGTCGGCAAAGTGGCCCGCATCCTCCTCAGATCGCCAGACAGCCTGGAAAGCGTGCCCGTGCAAATGGAAGGGGTGCTTGCCTGTGTCGTCGTTGTCAACAACAATCTGGACCACCTGGCCCTGTTCTAAAACGAACGAGTGCGTCCATTTTCCATAGACTTCTGCGTTGGAGGCATTCGCGCCGCTGCTGAGCGTCGTGTACAGGGTAGGAACCTTGGGTTCCTTGTAGGTGATGTCGCCGAAGAAGGCGTAGTTGGCTCCGTCAGCCAGGTTGTCCATAATGACTGTCAGCCCGACCTCCTGGTCCGGGTTGGTAAAAAGGGTCTCATTGTCGAAGGGGACGAGGGTCCAGTCGTCGAATTCGTTGAAGCTATCTTCTTCGATAACGGCTGCGTCTGGATTTGGGTTTGTTGAGTCGTATACCAACCAGCCTGTGACGTTCCAATTCAGATCATCTGGGATGGTGTCAAACAGTGTCTGGGATTATGATTAGCGGACTTGTGATTCTATTTGCTGCCAAGGATGGAAGACTGACCGTGTCCATGGAGGCCATGAATGGGTAGTTCGCAGAGGTGTCGTTCTTGGTAGTCAGCAGGAAGCTACACCGTTGGGCCGCACTGATGTAAATACGGTCTGCCTCGGCGGGCTGCATGTAGATGCCATCTACCTCGACGATCGAGATATTGTGGCCCTCGAACCAGACGTACTGTCCTGCAAAAGCACCCAGGTTGATCATACGGAAAAGGTATGTCTTGCCCGGCTGTACCGCAACAGTCAGGTTCTGCGTCTCATTTAAAAGAGCCGCCTTTGGCACCGGCTCGGCACCGGAAGGGTTGTTCTTGCTGATGAATCCAGGGAGCAAGTCTGCCAACTGATCATGGTACCAATCCGAGACGGTGAGGACGAGCTCCTCGTCGTACTGGCCATTGAAGGGCGAGTCCGGGTCATGGATAATGAGTGGCCCGCGCAGACCGTCTGGGTACTGGCCCATCATGTGGCTGTGGTACCAGTACGTGCCGGGCTGGGTGATGGTGAAGTTGTACGTGAAACGGCTTCCTGGTGGGATTGCACACTGAGTTGCACCGACAGGGCCGTCCATGTGGGTAGTTCCATTTCTAAGAAGCAGTCCTTTGTTTAGCACGATGCCTTGTACGTCCTTGGGGACACGAGAGCAGTATCTTACTGGTAAAGTCCGTGAAAATGCAGCGAGGTGCTCTGGTTGCCGAGCGAGTTCAGTACGTTGACAATGATTTGATCACCAACGTTGGCGACGATGGGTGGGATGGGCCATTGTCCATTGATCCCAATGACAGGTCGCGCAAAGGCACCATCTGGGTTGGCCGTGACCCAGCCGATCTCAAAGTCATTTGTGACGGTGGCCGTGTGCACCCAAGCAAAGAAGTTCGCGAGGAGCGTTAGCTGAAGCAGACGAGATATGGCGTTGAAAGCCATTGTGAGACAGCGCAGCCAACGTGTAGAAGGGGGATGATCGTCAGTGTATGGTCGTTTCTCGAGAAAGCACACAACAGAAGAGGATATACTGGAAGATGCAAGTATATCCAGAAGGAAACGGCGTGCCGAAATTCTGTTGGAGTGTGTTCTTCAGCCGGCGCCACCAAGATTGCTCACCGAGTATCTAACGGGGGGAGGGCGAAGGCGAAGGTTTCTTTGCAAGTGCCTAGCTTCACGCTTTCACCCCCACGGGCCAGAGAGCAGTGAGAAAAAGCGGCTGAATTAGGTTCAGGATAAATTACAATTATCTTATCAATCAGAAACGATCAGCATCCAGTGGGGTGGGTCGAGTCAGTGGGAACCAGGAGGGAGCGTGAGGAGGGCTGGGATCGCCTATAGTGACACGCCGATATATCGCGTCACCCCCGTTGTGGTCCGAGGTGGACGTCGCCTCGACTTGCAGTTGTTCGTGAGAGACACGACAAAAGGAAGGTAGTAGACTGTAATAATCTACAGGGTTGGGCCCCACGGCACATAGTATGCAGCACTCAAGAGAACCAACCACGGTGAGCCACCCACAGGAACCAGGTGCTAGGCACGGCCGTTCGCGAACAAGTGCTTCCACCCACCCAAGACGCTACAGTCTCGGCGCTCGAGCTTAGTATGAAGCTTATGTTCCATGCTACTCCGGCTAGTCCCTGGGAGCTTTACTCGGCACGCACCAGAAAATTGCTTTTGCTTCCGGTTTGGGGGGGGGGGGTTGCACCTGCGTCCCTCATGAGCAACGTTAGTGTCTTCCAGCTGAACGACATTCGCCTTGTTTTTAGGCCCTCCACTTGACGACTCGTCTCAAGCTCCTGATCTATTCCAAATCCACAGGGACAGAGCAGATAGCTTATTGGACGCCACCCCACTGTGGCTGTTGTGGATGCAGACGAGGCACGGCTGGCTGGCACCATTTCGGAGACTCGACAGGCTAAGTGGCGTGATCGGTGGTGTGTGCCTTTACCAATCCATCGGGCTTGATTTCTTCTTTAGCGCCATCAGATAACGGCTCTGACGATCTGATAAGACAACAGCATGCTGTAGTGTTTCATGCGGCATACGACCTCGGCCGGTTTGGTTTTGGTGCCGTTCGGTTTTCCGGTATGTCCCAGACTTAGACTCAAAAGGCGGTCTATCGCGGAACCCAATACGAAATAGTCTTGACTCGATCTTCCAGATTGTCGTGCAAAGTTTGCACCGATCATTTCTCTTAGTACTACTACATAGGATCAGTTGCTGCGTAGTCTTGATGGTTGCGGTGGGACAGGATCGAAAACAAACTTTAGGCTCGTGAATAAGGTTCCCAACTAGGCCCACTTAGGATATCACCTAGGCCCTGCCGACTAACTTAGCTTTGCTAAGGAAGCTGCAGCAAATCTCCACTAATCGCTCAGGGTCCCACTTGACTAGAGATCCCTGCTGAGGACCTACCTCCTACCATATTGCGTACCGAAGCTCTCCTTTCTCCTGCGAAACTTGTCACAACACACACACACACAGGTGCCGCGCACTTTTATTGTTACTGTGCAAGGAAACAAGGTTATTGTCCCCCCACCCTATAACATGATACTGCGTATTTGTGGCGCCTAAATTAGGTAGAGATTATCTGATAAGATTGATCAGATCTTGCTCATCCAGTCCCCATTCCATTTGTCTGCCCATCCGTGCCTACGGTGTACCTAGGTAGTTTTCTGTTCAGCACGTTCTTCCCGACTCAAGTTTGTTTTCCGCACAATTTAACCGACATTGAGCGATAGCTTGTGTCTTATTACTATCAGTCTGTTCACACCTCCTCTCTTCCCAACCACACTTCCATCATCCCCCACCGCCCGTCTTTTGTTTGTGCAAAATCTTCAGATCCACCAGCCCTGGCGCTCAAAGACATTCACTCCCCAAAGCACAGCCATCAGTCCAACCCATCATGGCGCCGCAAGTCTTTGCTGTGCCCGTTTTCCTCATCGTCTTTCGCGAGACCCTCGAGACCGTCATCATCGTGTCGGTTCTCCTCGCCTGGCTGAAGCAGACCCTCGGCTCCGAGAAGGAAGAAAAAATCTACAAAAGACTCCGCCGTCAAGTATGGTTTGGCACAGGGCTCGGCTTGCTGATTTGCCTCATTGTTGCCGCGGCTGTCATTGGCACCTTCTACACCGTCGGCGTCGACCACTGGAGCCAGAGCGAGCTGTACTATGAAGGTGCTTTCGCCATCGTGGCGTCCGTCATCATCACCGTCGTGGGTGCCGCGCTGCTGCGCATCAGCAAGATGCAGGCCAAGTGGCGCCTCAAGTTGGCTTCTTCGCTTGATGGCCCTATGATCAAGACGGGTGGCCGTTTCGCCTGGCTGGCGCGGTTCACTGAGAAGTACGCCATGTTTGTGCTGCCTTTCATCACCGTGCTCAGAGAGGGCATCGAGGCCATCATCTTCGTAGCGGGTGTATCGTTCACAGCGCCCGCGACTGCCTTTCCGCTGCCAGCTATTGTGGGTCTGGCAGCCGGTAGTCTGGCTGGATATCTTCTGTACAAGTGAGATTTCCCCATCGTGCCTCGCTCTAATTGGCGACAATAGCTGACTTTCTTATCAGGTCCGGTTCCTCTTCTTCTATGCAGATCTTCCTTGTCGTGTCTACCTGTCTGCTCTACCTGGTAGCAGCCGGTCTCTTTTCCCGCGGCGTCGGCTACCTGGAACAGCAACAATGGAACAACATCATTGGTGGTGATGCTGCTGAACTCGGAAATGGTCCAGGAACCTACGACATCGATAGGGCTGTCTGGCATGTCAACGTAAGCACACACACACACACTCTCTCTCTTTCTTTCTTTCTTGCCTCCACATAATCTTGCCAGATACTAACAGCCTATACAGTGCTGCTCTCCTGATCTGAACGGCGGTGGCGGCTGGGGTATTTTCCAGGCCATCTTGGGCTGGAACAACACGGCTACCTACGGCTCAGTCATCTCCTACAGCGTTTACTGGATCGTAGTCATCGCTGGCTTCATTGTCATGAGGTACAAGGAGGTTAAGGGTCATTGGCCATTCATGAAAGCCAAGCAGCCTAAGCCGAGCCAGTTCCATTCCAATGCTTCCGACAGTGGAAGCAACTCTGAAGCTGGGAAGGCGAAGTCGGCTTCTGGTACTGCCAAGGATACTACACAGACCCAGGAGAAGCACATTATTACACCGACTGGCTCAAACTAGGACACCGAAAAAGAGCGGATATAGTTGCATATTTTCCTGTAGGATATTGTGACGACTTGCGAGATATAAAGCCATGAGTCAACAGGTCCAAGGGCAACATGGAAGCAGTAGGGCAAGATAGAGACAATAGTCTGTAATTTTCGTCTTCGAATATTCTGTCCTTTGCGCACCTAAACATTGCCTCGCTTCTGTTGAGCCTCAACAGGCACTTATTCCCGTTTATGTTTGTCACATGTTGCCTCTCCTAAGGTCACCCGTAATCTGTTTACCTTCATCAAACAGCACGTCGTCACGTTGCCCGTCCCTGTCCCCACGTTCTTCTAAATAAGCCTGTCTCCGTCTCTAGGCTTCAGCCATGGCATTTGCCTTTCCCTGGGAAGCTCCGTCCTAATCCATTCTGCTACCACCATCACTCCAGTCGCCCTAAGTGAAAAGTTCCGTAGAGGGATACTGACACTCTGTAATCGATTAAGTTGTTAAAACCGACAAATATTATAGGTTCTCTGATGGACATGACATAGAAGAATATGCGTATTGCCTTGGTAGCCTGGTCACGGGCCTGGTGTTGTGATCTTCGTGTTCCAAAGAAGGACGACTGATCTGCAGAAGAATGACCAGTGTCGCGGTTTGTAGGGCAATAACATTGGTTTTTAGGGTAACAGCCACAATCTGTAGAAGGAGAACAACGGTTTGTAGAAGACGAACAACAGCGTGGGTGCACATGATGTGTATATTGCAATTCGCAGGGGCAAAACGTGTTGACGATTGGCAAGGTGTGATGGTACGTAGCCGATTGGCAGGAAGTATTCATCGATTGCTGGATGGAACTTGCGGTTGAGGGAGTGTGAAAACTCTTGTAGTCAATGTGTTATTGTGACGCACGCGTGCTTGTGAGACTGTACTGAGCAAGCGAAGTTGGCATTGTTTTGGGATATCTTCACCCAGGAGGCAGTTGCTTAAGATTTCTGTAATTACGGCTGATTATACCAAGAAGCTGAGAGCATATGGAAGGGAAAAAGAGGGGGGATGGGAGGGGGAGACCTACCAACGCAGGGCCAGTTTTCCCAGGTGTTTATCAATAGCTCGAACTTCCCTAAAGGCACACAGGTCGAGTGAATATGGTGCAGTGGTAAGGTTCGTCCTACCACACCGAGTCACAATCTAGCTTTGAGCACGCTAGGCCCACTGCAGTTCCCTCCACTGAAAGCTGCCTGGATCATGGGCAAGAACTCACTGTCTGCGCACAGGGAATACGCTTTTAGACACCATTCAAAGTCCATGGATTTGGTTTTTTTTGACTTCTTTTTGCTTTTTATTTTAATTTAGAGTTTGACTTGATGTGGTGACAGCTTGAAATCAGCGAAGGGGTAAGGGGTGTGTGTGACGAAGTTGCAATGCAAAGGCTCGAGTTCGACTCTCAGACTTTCAACTCTTTTTTCATTATCGGAAGCCCCTTTTCTCTGTCACTGACTGTGATTTGAAAGCGACCACTCGTAGAGGGCAGTCAATAGCATGCCAGGATGCCACTTAGCTTCAAGCTCAGTAATAACAACCAGCACATAACTTCAATAAGCGCTCGAGCCTAGCACTTCTTCAAGAAGAATCCATTTGGCCGTGACTCCTTCCCACGCTTCCGCGGGGACCTACTAGCCTCACAAAATTATTCAATTTCAAAAATACATACTCGATTACATCGTACACAGAACATGTCCACATACGAAAGACTGTTGCATGTCAGTGCTGCAGCGCAATAGACAAAGGGGTTGGGATGCAGGAAATTTCTGATATATACCACGCATGTTAGCAGCCCATTAAAGACAGAGCGTATTGAATAAAGATGATCTGGTACCATCATCGGTTTAACAGGAAGTAGTTTCTTTCGAAATTGTGCTGCGCAGAGAAAGAAAAAGCCATGTTCACAGCCTTGTTGCTGAAGGAGGTCGTCAAACCAAACTGCGCGATGTAGGTAAGATCGCCGATCGGCAAGTTCCGAGATCTGCGGCTCGGGCCGTAAATCCCCAAACATGCTCCACGTCAGACGAGCGTCTGTCTTGGGTGCTGTAGGCATATCGCGTGCGTCCCTGGTATTTTCACAAAAGAGCATTTTCGGCTCATGTGAAGCTTCTTCATCTTGCGATATTAGAAAAAAGATCTCAATGTGAAATTATCCGAAATTCTGTAATGAGAATACCGAAACCCCCATTTGGCAGACACATGTCATGAGGGCTCGTGGCTTCACCATCTGGTTCAGACAGCAATCAAGAAGACGAAAATTCATGGTCCTCCAAGCTTTCAACATTAGAGTCGCGTTTGAGCGGCAAGGAACTTGCAAGAGAAGCCGTGCAAGGTGATACAGGCCCGACCCGACCCTACGCTACGCGCAGAGGAACGGCGTCCAACACAGAGGCTATCAAGGAAAGAAGGATAAGGAATAATCCGAACTCCGGGTCCTCATAGTCAACATCATACAGAAAGCGCCACTGACACCGTGGTCGCGGACCTTTTCGATTGAAATTGCATTCACGTGCTGTTATCATCCCCCCCTCCCCACCCCAACACCATAGCGATTGTCGAGGAAGCAAGAATCTGGACGGACCTTTCCCCTGTCTGCGACTTACCTTAGTGACACATTGGATGCAGTATTTTTCTTGGAGCGATGAGTCAGAATTCCCCATAATGAATGGAGTCTACAGCGTATTGGGCGGGGATTCGCCGGTCGAACACGAACGTCCTCGCGGAGTCAGCTCTTCCGAAGTGGAAGATTGGAGGGGGGACGTCTGCGGTAACAAGTAAAACAGTTTTGAGATAAGCGGAGAGGGCTGAGCTAGAAATGAGGCAAGTGAATTTTCCGGCTGCACTGCGGTTTTTGAAGTCTGAATGGACGTGCTCGATATGGCGGGTCTAGCTTCCATATGTCAGGGGGAGCATAGAACATAGGTGCATACTCTCAAGGAGATGTTGGGTCGACTGGATGACGGGGTTTCTCAAAGATAGCCCGGGGTCGCTCCTGGGCTACTACTGCCCCTGTGAAGGCGGTAGCGAGAGAGGCGTTTGGAATGATAAAGGGTATCGAAGGGGGCACATTACAACAGCACGTCGTATGTAGCCACCACTACGAGCTCTGGTCGGGTCACGAATGGCGCAGGAGAAGGAGAATGACAAAATGCGCACAAAAAATCCATGCAGCAATGGTATCCTCTAAACTGGGGTGATCAACCAAAAGACAGACAAAAACACCAGACTCAGCTCCACATCTAGCTCATATCGCTCAATGCCCTTGCAACCCCTCCCACTCCCGGCTCCCTATAATCTGCACATCCCCATCTCCGCTTCCCGAAATCGTCTTCCCGTCAAGATCCGGCAACCGGATATGCAATCTCGCCGCCGCCGCATTCCTCGCCCTCCGCACATTGGTCACATCACCACCACGACCCTGTTTCTCCTGCGTCAACAACGTCTGCCCCTTGCGCACCACGCTGTCCCGCCAGCCTTGCCACGCGGCGAGGTCTTCCATCTGCTTGGCCGCGTAGTACTGCGGCGTGCTCTTGGCGCTCTTCCACGCGAGCTTGTCCTTTGGCATCGAGCCCAAGTCGTACACTTTGGCGGAGGTGGCCATCTTGAGCAGCTCGCCCAGGACATCACGGCCTTCAGCAACGACCAGCTGTCTTCGCTGCTCAGCGACGGGCGTAGGCTTTGTGAGAGGCTCGGCGAGCCAGCCATAGCCGCCCTGCTCAGTGAGGCGAGCGCGGCGGTTGTCCTCCCGCAAGAACCGCACTGCAGACTGCAACGAGACGATTTCGTCCTTGAGTGTCTCCATCTCCTTGGCAGTGGCAACAGCCATCTCCTTGCCTGCCTTGGTACCGGCCGCGGCCTCGCTGAACGCACGCGAGTCGCCTGCAATCTTCTTCCACTTGTCGCGGTCCGCTTCGAGCGTCTTGAGTTCGCGGTCTTGTTTCTCAATGTCCTCATGGAGCGAGGCGACGGCCTCCCGGCTCTTTTCGATCTGCAGCTCAAGATCCGTGATTTGGTTAGCCTTGGCAGTCGCATCGCGCATACGAGATTCGAGAGTCTCAATCTTGAGCATCGCTGTGCTGAGAGCCTCTTCCCGTTGTGCCATGGCACGGCGAGCATCGTTGTATTCTTCCCTGATGCGGCGAAGCTCCTCCTCGGCATCAACGGGAATCGTCTTGACGGCCTTAAGATCTTGAGACCGAAGTATCCAGGGCGCAATACTACGCTCGAACTCTTGGGTCTGGGTGAAGTCTTCTGCCAGCTGAGACAGGTCGGTGATTTGGGTGGTGAGGTTGCGGAGTTTGTTGAGATACGTGGTGAAAAGGTCGGACTCGTCGGAGCCTGCGACAGATACAACAGTCTTCTGCACGCGGGATTGGACCTCTTGGTAGGTATAAGGCTCAGCTCTGCCCTCTTCATGAAGAAGTTGGTGCAGATCGTGACCAATGTTGCGGGCCAGATCCGACAGCTCCTGGGAAATGGTGTCACACTGCTCGAACACTTCTTTAGTCTCCGGGGACAGTGCCAAAGATCGCATCCGTAAATCCTCGAGAGCCTTGACAGTCCTGCCTGCAATGACCTTGGTGCTGCGAGTTTGTGTTACGACAGCGTCGGCCTTCCTGGTGAAAGTCTGTGCCAATTCGTCTTCCTCGTTGGCAGGCGGGATAATCTTCTGGACCATACTCTGCAGAGTCGCAAAGTCCGTGGCCGCAGACTCAAGATGGCTCTGCATCAGAACCGCTTTCATGTAGACGTCATCTGCGAAACTCTCGAGGTCGTCCGAGATATGCACCTCCCCAAGGTGTGTCATCAGAGCTATCGTTCGCTGGAGCTCAGTTGCGCACTGCTTCTCCTTGAGCTCATCCCTCTTCAAGCCATCAATCCACTGGTTGAGGGCTCGCTCGACCGGCTCCAACTCAAACAGTGCACCCTCGTATTTGGCAAATTGCTCCAGTGTACAGTGACTGATGGAATTGACGAATCTGTCGCACATGGCCGACACCCACGTCAACTTGTCCATAGCGTCACATCCAAAGAACACATCGTCCTCGTGACCAGAGTGTGCCTGGCCCTTGACCCTCTCCTGAATGAACTGATGCAGCAAATTGGCCTTGAAGGCAAGTCTCTTAAACCGCAATAGAGCAAGGACCGAATTTCGGTCGGATTGGTAGGTATCCGGTAGGAACAATTTGACGATTTCGAGATGCTGTTCAGCCTCCTGCGCTTCCAGACGACGCAACTCGAGATCGATGGTCTTGGCTTGGGCTTTCTCGGCAGAAATCTGCAGCTTCATAGTCAGATCCTCCATGGCCCGCGATCGGCTGTTGAGCTTCTCGGACTCTCCCTCCGTCACCGCCTGAGAGGCCTTCATATCCTGAAGGTCACCTTGCAGGTTGGTAACAAGCTCACGGAATCTCGACAGGGTGTACTCCATGTCTTCGAGTGCCTCCTCTTGCTGAGCAGCTCTCCTGGCTTGCTCTGCGACCACGCTATCCTTGAAATCAAGCTCCTCTTGCATTTCTTTCTCGTTCTGGACATGGTTGATCTCAAGCTCATCATTAACTTCCTTGAGATTCTCCAGGTCGTCAATAATGGCTTTTAGTTCCTCAATCTGCTCGGCTTGGCTCATGTTGCGCTCCGTGAGATCCTCAATCATGTCTTCAGCACCCAGAGCTGTATCGAGTTGTTGTCGGAGATCCTCGACCATGGCTTCCGTCTGTAAAAGCTTGCCCTGCGCGGTCTCATGATCTTCCTTGAGCGTCGTAAGCTCTTGGACATCCTCCTCCAGGCTCTTGATCTGGTCTCTAAGCTCTTCTTCCTGTTGCTGGGTGAGGTCGCGCAGACGAATGAGTGCATCGCGCAGCCGCTCATTGTTTCTTTCCAGTTGTATCCAACTCGTGCTGGCCTTCTCCTCTGGCGACATGCCCTTGGTATACTCCGAATTCTCTTCGCGGAGTATTTCAACCTCGAGCTCGAGCTCTTCGGTCTTTTCTCTTAGGGCCTCCACCTCCACCTTTAAGACTTCAGCAGTCTCCTCGGCCATCTCCCGGTCCAGAGTCGCAAGCTCCATCGCACTCTCATACTCGGCCTGCACACCTTCGATGGAATTGAAGCGCTCCTCAGCCTCCCTGTTAGCCTTGCGCAGGTCATTGACCTCCTGCTGCAATGGAGCATATTTCTGTTGCAATTTCTGGATGATGCTCTCAAACTTGTCACGCTCCGTTTGGACTTTGTCAAGAAGCTTGATTTTGTCCCGGTCTTCAAGACGCTTCCTCTCCAGCACCCGTAATTTTGCTTCAAGATCCTCGATCTTCCGATTGGACGCCTGTAAAGCTTGCGTCGTCGGCCTCGACACCTTCTTCGTGGGCTCAGCATCCGACGGCTCGTTTGACTTGTCCAATCCAGCGCTTGGAGGCTGCAAGGGGCTGGTCTCGTCATCACTACTGCCCTTCGGAGATGACGCAACGCCTTTGCCAAGAGATGCTCGCTTTTCTGCGGCGGATTGCGACGTTGGCGAGCCGCGCTTTGCAGCTGATGTTGGAGCCTTGTTGGTTGTCAGCGAAAGGCGATTGCTCGCTGACCTTGCTGGACCCCCTCGTGTAGAAGAAGTGGACGGTTGGCGACCTGGTCTCGCTGGCGGACCCATGGAAGTTCTTGTGGTACTGGTGGAAGCTCGAGCTCTCGCAGTGGCTGCCCCGCCCCGTGCATTCGCCGGCGTCCCGGTTCGTGAGGTAGAAGCACTCGATGTAGCTGTGTTCAGACCTAGTTGTTTTGTAGGAGATTTGGTAGGAGACTGTGTCGGAAGCACGGCGATTAGTCAAGGCCCTCGAGTGTTCGCAGTGTAAAAGCTCACCCTGACGCTCGAGCGCCTCCCCACCGGACTAGGGCTGGGATTGTTAATGCTCTTCCTCCGTCCCGCATTTGGATCCAGCGTAGCAGACGCGGTCCTGGAGCCTGAAGCAAAGCTACTGGGCCGCTTTTTCGCAGCTCCTGCTGCTGCCGCTGGTCTCTGCTTGGGTGGTGGTGGCTGAGCAATGACCGTCACTGCTGCGGGGCGTACAAACATGCCATTGCCCGGCTCGCAGTCAAAGTACTTCTCGCCTTGGACAGTGCCATCATTCTTGCCAGTTCCGTCGTCCAGCTCGACACCGACCCAGACGCCTGGAGCAAAGTATGTCTCGCCGACGAAGCGGACGACGGCGTTGCGGCCATCGGCGAGGCGGATGACCTGCCCCGCTTCCAGGTCCGACATGGTTCCCGTCTGTTGTCGAGGATTATTGGGATATGGTCATTTCGAGTGGTCGGCAGGCGGGTGTTGTCGAGCTAGGCGAAGGCTTCTCAATGTACTGCTGTCTTGTCGCGTTGTTGACGTTGTTGCTCCCGACGCGACGGGCTCTTAGTGCTACTCATGCAGGGACGCTCGGGAGCTAATTTGCTAGCGGCCTATCCCGTCCCAGTATGAGCTTGGTGGTAGAATTGTTAGTACACAATGCTCCTAGCTCCTGCAGAGCTGCTGGTGACCGTTTGTCCAACTTTCAACGTCCTCAAATTTCATGATTTAGAACGCATCACCGGTAGACCATTGAGCACGATCCGAATGACTACAATGACAAACAAATCCATACGGAATCTCTGGGCAACTTATGTTCAAATTTATCAAAACACCATGATTCCTTTTTTCATGTCCGCGATTTCACCGCCGATCTTGGCATTGAATCCCTATGTTTGAACCGTCGAATTTTTGGCATCAAAGTAAAGTATTATATGCACGGGCTTAAATGAATGAGCCGGGTGACAGTCAGGGAATGAGTGAGCATCCAGTTTCGATGTGCTTCCATCATCAGCAAATTGACATTAAAATTACAAAGAGTCTGTTACGAAAGAGTGAGTCTCACCGGCAAGAAAAGAGAACTCGACGGCCTACATATCATACACCGTTCTGAGACTCGATACTCGGTGGAAGATCTGTTGAGGACCTCACCTCGTGAAGATTCCCTCAGCAAGATCAATTCCCGCAAGGGGTGTCATGTGGCATGAGTAGAGCCTGACTGAATAGTCCCTCGTGCACATTCCTTGGAAAATTTCCCGGGCGCTGCGCAAAGCAGGTGTGAATGCTCCTGCACCAGCGAGTCTACCAATATCTCGAGCAATTATGCTCTTCCCATGATCCGATCTCAGTTTCACTACCCGTTCAAGGAAACCAATCTGAGCCGCTGCCTCGGCCTGTTTTCTTTCAATGCTGGTGAGAAAAAGGCTTATCAGCTCACGCCACCGGAATATTGGTAAGATCCTGCTCACTTTTCGCAATGTTTCCGCTCTGCCCATTCGCGGTCATAGTCCTCAGAGAATCCGGGAGGTGGTGGCCTGCCACTGTCTCGGAAAACACGCGCCAGGCTTTTGCGGCCTGAGACATCCATCATGCTGAGGCTTTCCTGCTCTCTATGGTATTGATCGAGAGCACCAAACTCTTCTTCGTACCTGGCGAGATCTAGCAGGAACATTTGTTTATGTTCATTTCCTAGAAGCGCATCAACTCTCAGCTCAAGAACATTTCAAATTGCTTTATGTGAGGCGTGTGGTATGATCGACCTACTTGAGAGAGGGTCGATCTCTTTTTGTATAAATTGAACAAATTCCTGCCGTGACTGATATCTCATCTCGCCAATTTTGATATCTGACTTGTTGCTTTCGATAAACTTGGTTGGGCATACTGAGTGCGACACCATCTGAGGCTGGACAGTCTGGATTCGCGCCCTGGTTGCTGCCCGTCGAAAATCTTGTAGCGCTTCCCTGATATTTTTGGGTATGGGCGGCTGTTGGGAGATTGAACCTGACATTCTCAACTGATGTGTGGTCGATGTCACGAGGGTGAAGTCACAGATCATGTGCTGGATTTGGCGGTGTTTCGACGAGGTACGCCAAAGAGAATTAGCAAAAGAAAATTCGCAGATGAAAAAAAACGAGGGCCCAATTCTTATACAGAAGTAAGTGAGATGCTCACGCTTTTTGCGACAGCGAGCCGTCTCAAGTTGGGTCAGTGTAAGCACGACCCAACCAGATTGCCTGACCACTCGGAACAGAAATCTCTAAGCTGTTTCGACCTCCCTATTCATACCGTGTATCAATTTCACATGCTAAATGAATTGCCGTCTCTAAGCACTGGAAATAGTGGTCCTCTTGCGCTAGGTCCCTTCCCAGATGTGCTTGTTCTGCGCCCGGTGCTCCACTAGGCAGTTGAGATACTCACACACAAGACTTGTTGTGACATCAAAAGCCAAGCGTTGGGACAACAGCCGCGGGAAACTCAAGTTATGGATGGTTATTTGATACAGAAGAAGTGTAGTTTTAGTTACAGAGCTCGCCTAGATGCCCTTAGAAATGTGTGTCTTTCCTACGAACACATGATCATTCATCATCAAACTGCTTTGGAGCCGTTCTCTAGACTGGGCCATTGGAATGTCCACTTGAAAAAGAAGGAAAAGAATATCACCCTTCAGGTGCCCTGCCACCAAAAGAATACCCCTTCTGAAAGCTACCTGCTCTCACCCACTCCATCACTTCAAACGCCAACCTCCGCTCCGTCTTCTCATCGATCTTCTCGCCCGCAACGCTGACCACCATCACACCAGCCGCGATAGACTCCACCAAGCCACTGTTCCGCGCCGCCTCCTCGGCCGTCATCTGACGCACATACACCACCAAGTCCGGTCCCACAATCCCACGCCACAGCGTCGCCCCCCATTGCCAATGATCCACCGGCGAGTACGGATCGGTGATGGCGGCGGTGCAGGCGAAGCGGTCTGATAGCGTGAGGGAAAACCCGCCTGGAATGAGCGCGACCGGCGTCGTAGTAGTCGCCGCGTCGCCCGCGTTGTTGGGCTTGGACGTGATATGCTTGATGATTTCGGCCGACTTGGTGTGCCACTCCACGATCGTCTGCAAGTACTCGAGCATGCTTGTACCCGCAGCAGGCGTGGCTGTGCTGCCACCGCCCCCGGGATGGCGAGGTGTGGGTGTCTTGCAGCCGTCGCTGCTTGTGCCAGTGATACTACTGTGACGACTTCCGCTGGTGGCAGACAGCCTGTCACGGATATCAGACATCTGGACATCCTCACCCTGTCTGGCGGGTTTCTGCACGAGGCCCGCATCACTGACAAGTACAGCCGGGGTAGGCGAGCCCCGTTCCACAGACGAATCTGCCCATACTCTCACGTTGCACTCACCAGAAGCACGCAGAGCCCGCTCAATAACAGGCCGCACCTCCTTCATGAGTGCGACATGGCCAGCCTCGATAGCAATGACGGGGCCTCTCGTCTCCACGCCGGGACTTCCTACACCTGGAGGGTTAAGAGCAGGGCTGATCTTGCGCAGAACTTCCAGCTTGTTTGTGTACGGGATACTCATGACCATGGCCTCGATACCGCGCGCCTGACTGTCTCCGTGTTGGACGAGCATCTGCTGCTGTTGGGACTCCATGCCCAGGCCGCTAGGTCCGCCTCCCGAAAGGCTGCGTGTGCTATCGCTCGCAGCGGACACCTGCGCGGGAGAGCTCGGGATTTTTAGGGGTGCCAGTGTCAAGCTCTCATCAAAGTTTGGACCCCTCGAGCTCTGCGGGGCTGGTAGTCCGGGCGGTGCAGGTGGCACACCACCGGCTGTGCTCAATTGTGACGGCCGAGGCGGCGGTGCCATTCCCATGCCTCTCCCCTGTTGCTGTTGCTGCGGTTGCTGCTGCTGTTGTTGCAAATGTTGCTGTGGCTGGGCTTCACTAGGAGTACGTGGATGAGGCAACGGCGCCGTTGGGTAATTTCCACCGCCAGTACCGCTCGGCTGGTTACTGTATACAGATCCGCCGGCACTGACGGACGAGCTCCACCTGGCTATAGGATACTGTTGATGCTGCTGCTGCTGCTGCTGCTGCATCTGGTACTGCGGATATGGTACCTGGCCACTCATCAACGGATATTGCTGCTGTTGGCTGCGGTGCTGAGACACGGCACTCATGGGCGAGCCACGGTCTGAGTACGGGTCGAAGCGACGCCGTTTGAGCTCGGGCGAGGTCAACATGTCGAAATCTTCTTGCTGCGGGCCTCGTCGCCGGGACATGCCAGGTGGGAAGCCAGCCTCGTAGTCCTCCTCGATCGCCCGGAGCGGCTCAGGAGGCGCAGGATAGTAGGAGGGCTGCTGTAGGCGAGGATCGCCCATACTACCGTGCTGCGAGTCGGCGGCGGACTGCCGATGATGAGGTTGTTGCTGCACCGTCTCGATGACGCGCGGGTTGTTGGTGATGAAGGGCTGCATGGCCGATGCAGAGACCGGACCAAATCCGTGACCTGGACCTGGAATCCCCCCAAATGGCGTTGAAGGCGTTCTCGGCGTGGAGATGTGCCTTCCACCACACTTCGGACACCGTCCCGGATCCTCGCCCGCACCCGCTGCTGCTGCTGCCGCTCTCGCAGCTGGGCCGTTTTTGCCGCCGCGGCGAGGCTGGTACTTGTACTGAGGGTACTGGCGTTGGTGCCTCGCTTTCTCTTCCTCAGCCAAGCGTTTCCAGTAGTTTTTGGTCTCGTCGTTTTCTTCACGCCAGTGCTCGCCAATGATCTTGGAGATGTCTGGATTTGCAAGGCCTGGGTATTTGTGAACCACGCCGGCTTGGTGGTGTTGTCGATAGAGAATGAAAGCTGTTTGGACGGGGGAGTTGGTCAGAACCCTGCTTTTTCTTACTTCACTTTCCATTTAGGATGTTGGCTGGCTGGCTACCAGCCCCAATCTTTACACACACAAAGTGAGTTTACCTTGATGGTCGTTACAGCAACTTTGCGGTGACTCAGGGGAACAAAGGATAGGGGCCCGGGTTGTGTCTCGGTCCTAGACGAGAAGAGACAGAAAAGCCAGCGGATCGCGAAAGAAAAAGCCCCTCCAACTTGTATGTTCAAAAAACAAACGAGCCACCCAGCAGAGAAGTCACACGTACCATTACGGGGTCTTGGAACCTTCGGTGGTGATGGACAGATACATATAAGATCCGAATTCGATATTGTTGACGCTGAGGGCGGTGGAGTGCCTCCCAACGCTGGAGACTGCAGCGTAAGGTGGTCCACCCTGGGATGGTTGGCTTCCTCCACGTTGATGGACCGAGCTCGTTTCCTGGTTAGACGACCTTCCGAAGATGGGAACCCATGCGCTCCTGATTGTGATGTAGGTTCTGTTGCACTCAGGGAACCAGAGTATGGTGCCTGTGGCTGCTGATGATGTGTCGACTGACTCCTTGCCAGCGCGTCGCTGGACCTTGTAGACATGGCATGGAGACTGGTTGGTGAAGGGCCTGTAGGAGTTGTGGGAGAAAGCGGGTGAGAAGTAGCCTGTGCTTTGGAATCGGTGACTACGTCTGTCATATTGTAAAACAGCCTATCCAGCAAGCCACCCCAACAAACAGTGCCAGGAGGAATCTTTTTGAGATAGAAAAAGAGGACAAATCAGGTCGAGGAACAGATCCCAGGATCCAGGTCCAGGTCAAGGGTCAGAGACAGATCAGGGTGCAAGCAGTCTGTCGGTGAAAGTTGGGCGCTGTCGCTGCCCTTGGGGCAGACTATTGGGGCCAGTTGAATGTCCATTAAGCAGCTAGGCGAAGCAAAAGGACGAGGCAATGAGGAGGGAGGAGTGGTTCCAAGTGTAGAATGGGGCTTCTGGATTCATGTTGGAGATAGGTGACAACCAAAGACTTGTTGGATTGTCCTCTTTGTGAGATAGTCCTCCTCGTCCTTCATTCACAGTAGTGCCTGACAATGACCAGAATGTGGGCGTGGTTACCTCTCAATGCCTTGATAGCAGTTCCCTCCGCCTGGCGGTGCTCTCATCCATGCGAATGAGTAGGGGTTGAGCGGTGGATGAGTGGGTGTGGTCTTTGTCTCGGGAGAGGAGCGGGAGACTACTGCCAACGAAACTGGGCCAGCTGCCATTTCTTTGTCCAGCGTTTGCGATCGTCCGTTCGCAGTGCCCCTCTGACCAGGACTTTTTCCAGTCGGTCAAAGTGACAGATTGCCAAAGACAAGGACTTGGGGTTATAAGCTCCATCGTCTTTCAGCGAGCGACGATTGTCTACCGGAATGCATCGTCTCCAAAGCGGCTTGCCTTGTTCTGGCGCTCACTGGAATGCTGTTCTGAAAACAAAGACTATGTCAGTCGAATGAGGCAACTGAAAGTCTTTGATTCTCTCTATCCACGTGATCTTACAGTAGTTTCTCCCTAACGAACAATGTAGGCATCGTCCGCTACGTTGTGTGGGATAATGAATTAGATGTCTTGGACCGCAAACGACCGCACATTCCCATTGTTTTTTTTGGCCTGCCCATGAGCAACACGCTTAGAAACCCACTCCCCTGCCAAGCCCAACCGTTTCCGTCATGGTCAACCCAATCATCGTATCACCGCTGAACACCAAACTTTTTGCAAATTATAAGAAAAATGACGAGTCTACGTCCCAAAGGTAGTGGAAAGGTCCATGTACCTGATGCATCAACGCTCAGAGCAAGTAGCCCTTACCGGTCTCGCTGGTGAGCAGGGAGGCGCTGCGACGGGCGTCGAGGAACAGATCCTCACACTCTGCCACATCCTGGAGATCAATTTGGGAGCGACCATTCACTCGCGCAAGGATGCTTCTCCATGTCAGTTGGTGCACAAATGGGGACATGTCTTGGACGTTGGCGGGAGCCGGGAACGCGGGAGCCACTCACCTTGCGGGGGTCAGGAGCTGCAGGCAGTATCGCAAGCTGATGCGCACACCGTGCTCGGCAATCTTACTGAGCGCGGCGTCGGAAATTTGCACGCCTTCCGTGGAGGCTCGGATCCGTACGATCCGCTGTATCTCTTCGGCGTCGTAAGGTGTTGTTGGGATGATGAGCAGACGGGCTAGGAAATCGGGAGGAATTCCGTGGGCCGCCGTGATGTCGTCGGTTCCACGAATTGTTGCCATGCCGCGATTTGACGCGAGCACAACGATTGGCGAGATTGGCGACTCTAGAGCCTTGTTGAGGTACGTGAAACATTCGATATCGAGCATGTGCGCCTGCTTGTGTTAGCTAAAAAGTCCGTGTTATAGCTGCAACCGCGCCGCAGCCGCAGCCGCAGCCGCATCGACAAACGGGAACCGCGGTGAAGGTCGGAGTTACCCACCTCGTCAATGAACAGGACACCAGATACCAGCTCCGCCACGCCCTGGTCGATGTACTTGCTGACGACTTTGTTGATTTCGCCCCGCAGCTTATCCGTGATCTCCGTCATTTTCGGCTTCATCAATTGACCCATCATTGACATGATGTCCTGACCGCCCTGTGGCCTAGAGTTGGCCACATCCAGGTCATGCAGGGTAACATCCTGTACAATCTCCTTCTTCTTGTGTACCTCGCCCTTGGGGATGGGCACGTATTCCTCGGCCTCCAGGTCGAACTCAGTCGCATAGGCGTCTGAGCGACCCACTCGCTTGCATGCACCTGTGTTTGCCTCGATGTAGACGACATCGCCCACCGTGACGCGCTCCTTCTGGATAGCCTCGTAGATGGATGGATCCAGTCGCAACTTCTTCTGGCCCTTTGCGCTCTTGAGACCGATCAGAAGTGTGCTGATGGTCTTGCCGTACCCGCCCAATGGGTTCTCGGATTCCTCTGGCGTGAGCTCGGTGACCTCGCCCTCGTAGACCTCTTTTGTCTCCCGCACCTTGAGTCCGATGGCACGCCGGAAGTTCTCCATCAACATCTCCGTCTTCTTGACTTCTGCAGAGTAGATTTCGCTTCCGACGATGGGGCAGAAGGGTATCTTGGTTCCCAGCTCTTGACTGATGGCAAGCGCAAGTGCCGTTTTTCCTGTTCCTGGCCCTCCCGCAAGCAACACACCTCGGCCGGCCATCTTGTGGGCTTTGATCAGGTCGACGACTACACCGCACGCCTAGGTCATCAACCAGACTTGTCAGCTTCGACCTGTCGCAAGTTATGTCACAGCAGCGCCATCGTTGGGAAGCCTTACCTCTCTTGCGGTCTGTTGGCCGACGAAGCCTGCGGCTTGCTTGTCAGCATTGCCAGCCAAAGACAAGCCAAGGCCCTTGATGTGGGTGTGTGCTGAGGTGCGATTGTCGCGACCCTGGTTCTTGACCTCGCTGATCTGAACCATCTTGAAGGCAACAGCGGTTGAGCAGGGAAGAAAGTCGTCGGTTGGGCGTCTGCAAGCGGTGGGAAGTTTGAGATGGATTGGGGTCAGTCGATGGTGTTGTTGAAGGTGGGTGTGCGGACGTGAGGTTGGTTTATTAACGATTGGATTTCTTTCTGCAGCTTGTAGCAGCCCGCGTTTTTGCGACGCGATTGCAGGCAATCAATTGCAGGTGCGCACGGGCCACATTCGACATCCCTCCCCCAGCTTCGCGAGGTTCACGAAGTTGAGCCTCATCCCTTGACTCTAAATTGTATATTTTATTGTACGGAATATTCAGGCCATCACTTCCTCCATCTACAACCAGTATGAGCCTCAGTAGCAACGGAACCTCTAAAAACCCCAGCCTGTATCCAGTATATCTGGATGCGCCGAGCTGATGTTGGCCACAAATTAAGCCCAAACAGCTTGTTTTACAGTCATGAGCTGGCAATACACTCGGCTTACCGTCACTCCCAGTGCAGCACGGCCTTTAACACCATTGGAGGCTTCTCGAAATCCAGAGAATACCTGAATTTGGTACAATCTGGTTCTTTTTCTTGGTCCTTCTCGAGGAAGCCTGTTGCAGAAGAAAGCCTAGGGCCGCACCACTTTAAGGGAAAGGCATCTCTGTAGTATTGCCATATGCAATACGACTCAGGTCGCTCACACCGTCAACTACACACACCACACATTACTTCGACCAGTGACGACTGCCGAGGTGGGACACCGGAGACGGACTAATGCGGAGCCGCCCGGTCTCGGAGGGCCGGCTTGATTTCCGGTTTGTCTGCCGGTTGAGCCACGGTCAGGCGCAAGCCTAAAGGATTCTGTAGTCGTCATCGCGTCATCCAAGTGTCTACACGATGAATTAGATGTATTAGAGTCTACGGCTCTTAGATAACCAGCAATAGGCGGTCTTGTGGCCGTCGCCTGATTACAGAGAGAAGTCCCACTCAAGGTGACGGGGTACGTATTCATTCTGTGCGAATATGCAAAGTAATGGTTATCTCGTCCCAGAGAGCTAAGGTAGGTAATCTAGGCTCGGCCCGAGCTTGATTCACCGTACATCGCAGAGCAAGTCACGCCGTTTTACTGGTTCATAAGTACTTCATATAGGTGCCTCGTCGAGTAATGCGGCACACTAGGACTAGAAGCCTGTTCTACCAATGCAACCGGATCAGAAGAGTTTGCGATTTCGCCCCTCCGCTAATTTTGAGTGGGAGAAACCCATCGATGTTCTCCGGTGGATTAGCGGTTGAATAGCGATTTCTACCTCTACACACATGCTTAGTGAGAGCCTGAGAGGATCGTGGACGCTCACTCTTTCCTTGTGGTATTTAGTCGGACCTGTCCAAACCAACATCTTCAGATCGTTTTCTTCGATGTTTGATCTGATTGTACTTGAATTCAATTCTTCATCATGTCTAGTATTTCCAGAATCCCACAGACTCCTCCAGCCAAGGCGATCCTACAAATTGAGGACAGCCCATCGTCATCTTCCGGAAGCTCGATTGTAGAGGAGATCGAGACACAAGAGGAAACAAAACTTTTCCAAACGAAGAATGGTTTGCTCCAATCTGAGGTCCTAGTGCCTTCCTTGATCGACCTCAAAAAGGGAGATTGGAGCAGCAAACAGAACGTATCCTCCTCACCTTTGCTCATACCTGTCGACCCACGGTCCACAAGCCCTCTTCTACATTCTCTACCAGACCAGGTCTATCTCAGCGCAGTATCCACACATGGCAACAGCAGCCTCGTCACAAGGAGATTATATTACAAATTATGTCATTTCTGGACATCAAATCGGAGCTACCTGCTAGTAATTATTTCGACCTTCTTTGGGTCTTTGATGTCACTCTTCACGAAACTTCTCGAACGTGACGGTCATGGAATGCACGCTTTACAAATACTCGTCCTGAGAATGACTTTCAGCTGGTTTGTCTGCATCGGATGTTTGTACTATACAAAACGATCTGAATTCCCGTTGGGGCCGAAGAATGTGAGATGGCTGTTGCTCGCGAGAGGCGCATTTGGGTTCTGCGGTATTGGTGCATTCTGGACAGCGTTAAGTGAGAAACCCTGATCTTGAGTCTATAGTCTCCAGAATTTTCCCAACGCTGACGAATGATCAGGTTATTTAAGTATCTCCGATGCCACTGTTATCACCTTCCTCACACCTTCGATGATAGCTGGCTACTCAGCTATTTTCTTAGGCCAGCCTTTCCCAAAGAAGGAAATGGCTGCCTCTTTCGTAGCAATGGTTGGAGTCGTATTCATCGCCCGACCAGTGGCGATCTTCGGTGCGGTTCCAAGGGACAATGTACCACCTGTTGCCCCAGCGCTTGGAGACGGTCACCCAATGACTTCGCCCTCGACGGTGGACGTCGACGCAAAGGCAGCAGCTGAACGCTTACTTGGGATCATGCTCTGTCTCATAAGCGCGGTGGGCGGTACCGGAGCTCTCCTCAGCGTCAAGATGATAGGCACACGAGCATCGGTTCTGACGACTACCAGCTACTTTGCCTTCATCAGCACGCTCATTAGCATCACGATCCTGACTCTGGCGCCCGTATTCGACATTGATCAGCCCCAGCTGAATTTCGCGCTTCCCAACGGAATTGAGCAGTGGCTCTACGTCTGTACCATCACGGTTTGTGGCCTGGCCACCCAGTTGCTTATGACGCTCGGCTTCGGCAGCGAGGGACGATCCAACAAGGCCCCAGCGATGTTGTACACGGGTATGCTTTGGACGGCTGGTTTTGACCGATGGGCGTTTGGAAAAGAGATGCACTGGACCAGCATTGTGGGTATCTGTCTCATTGTGGGCGGGGCTCTTTTTATGGCTCTGCAACCAAAACCCCAAACAACACAAGAGGCGGTGGTCAGAGACGAAGAGAGTTGCGACAACGAGGATCGAGTGCTCGAGTTAGGGTCTTTGAATAACGATGCGGATCAGCGACTAACATAGATATTGGATGTTGTGAGTGAAATAGACTACCACAGAAGCAAACTCCCGGACATCTTTTCGAGACGCCTTTTGTCGGTGATGAATCGTGCTGGCAAGGCTCTGATACCTTTCGCTTTGCCCCAGCGGAGTACGGGGCTTAACGTGCCATGCTTTGGTTGCACTTCTCATGTCGCCTTCCCCTCCAGCACTCCAAACAATAGGACTAACCAATTCAGCACCGCTATCTCCATCTTCAAAATGTATCCTTGTTTTACGTGGCACCACACAGTCCGCCTGCTTCGAGCGTGCATGAGGCTGAGTTCAACAAGTATGGCCTGTTGCCAGGGGTTAATGCAGGCTCTGCCACACCTCCTAGCCACAAAAGAAGAGGCAGCCCGTGTGAAAGATTGCTATTGAGTACAACTCAATCATTGAGGCACGATACGGAGCTCAGTAGCAACGACTGATCTAGTTAAGGATGTGCTTTTTTCTATCCTCTTCACAATTGTTTTCCATACTAGTAAGTCCGCCAATTTCAAGCTTCTACCTAGGCCTAGGTCGCCTCAGAGTTACGGACGCCACTGCTGCTGACACTGAAACGTACCGGAAGTAGTCGAAAGAAATGTGTTATCAGCTAGTCGAGGTTTATTCAGGATGTCAATGTCTTTATTACCAGCATGCAGTGGATCGATGTACCCTGTACCCAAAACACAACATCACGCAACGAGTGATAACAGTCGGTTATGCGTGTGCTAAACATAGTGGGGGAGGTTCTCCTGGTCCTTTCAATCACTACCCTGTCAAGAGTAAACCAGAGAACGCTTCTACAAAGATTCGTGATCACTACGCTACATCTTTTAAGCAGCAGGACACAACTCAGTCGATTAGCACTCGGCTTGCAGAGCACAGAAAAGAATTGTCTGTTGATAAGCCAGCTTTTACATCAACGTCTCATCAAACATCCAAGTCCAAAACAAACGCACAACAGAGGGACCAATTCGCTGCAGATGGGTACACTTCCTTGTCCACGGCAACACCTGGACAAGACTCCGTACCACAAGTGGAAAATACTCCGAAGAATGAAGAGCTCGACTTTGCTTCCTCCATCGATGAGGAGACGCAGGTCGAAATAGACTTGGAGATGGACTCGGACTCTGAATCAGTCATATCACAATCATCAACGACGGTTTCTGTGGCGTCATCAACGACCGCAGTGGAGGAAGACGCTGTAGAAGCCATCTTTCGTCATTTGCTTATGTTCAATGACTTGCGTTATCTATGGCCGCAGCTCATCACATTCCATCAAGGTTCTCGAAGGACGTGTTTGCGCACCATCGCAAGTTTCTTGAAGAACTATGCAGATGATCTTGGGCGACTAGCAGCGAATACAGGGAGTATGAAAGATAGTGAAGGCCCTATATGTCTCTCTGCTAGTCGTTACGTACGAAAAGCACGAGGCAACCTTGCCCAAAGATTATGGGAGACCCACACGCTTAGTTCGGATGACAATAAGGACTATCAGCCGACGCATCACCTCCTGGAACTCACCGGGGATAGAAAAGAGGACGGTCTAGACTCGCATTTCAATTACGACGTTGCAGAGCGGTTTCTATTCAACACAGAGCCAATACATGCTCTTGAGACTAGTGTCAAGGCCTATGCCAAAACGAACTTCGAACTTGGAGATAAAAGCCTCTACCTGCCAGGGTATAGACTCCTCAAGACATATTTTACGAACCTCGTAATGCAGTTTCACAGCCCGAGTCTGCAAGATACACACAGGATAACCTGGCAGTGTGTAAGTAGACAATCTCGTCAAGCCATTCCTCATATATATGGCTCCTTGCCTGACTCAACTGGCACCATGGTTGATAATAACTCGGAATGCTCTATACAGAAGTGTGGATGTAGGATGTATGATGACTACACCGAGCTTCAGCCAGGGGCTGCGAAGAGGCTCGAGGAGACCTTGCGGGAGTATTTCCAAGAGAAAGTGATGGATGACCCGAACACGATCAGAGATGCTACCAAAAGGTTCATTCCTGCCGCAAAAGAATGGTTCAAGGCAATCCGTCTACCCGACAATATGCAGTTCTCGAAGCTGCCACGCCATCACAGGTCCTCCCAGCGTTCAGCGTCTCAACTTGGTGTGTGTCCAAAAGATCCGAATATGCCTCCAGGCAACCATAATTTCGTCCTCCTTTGTGTCCCATTCATGCGGACACTGAAGCTCCATCAGCCTGAGGTTTGCAAGATGAACTCGGACCGAGACTTCTTCCGGGTGTTGCGTTATTACTACGCTTCTCAAAAGAAGACAAGCCCCTGGAGTCGTTTGCGCACAGTCCGTGCTATCAACTTCGTCAAGGTAGTCTATGGCCATCAACTTCTTTCTCGCACAGCGACGCTGATACTGCATAGTTTGAGACATATCAAAGTTTGTTGATCGATGTGCAGCAAAGCCCATCCATTCCGCCAGAGACTCAAGTCAGACGTGATTACAGCTACGATCCATTGCCTGCAGAGACAAATCCACCAATCGGTCCCAATCTCCTGATGCATCTATTCGAGCATCCCGAGGATGCTGAGTTCCTGCCCGTCTTATTCCGGAAAATCCCCAAGAAAATGCGCGACAAGTTAGAGCCTTGTCCTCTCAAGGGGAGCGCGGTCGGGTGGGGGCTTCAGTTCGTCGAGGGAATTGACTGGTTCGTCGTTTTCCTCTATGGCTGTGTGGGGTTCGCTTCGGCCTTGATTTTTGCTGTAGTATGGTCCATCGTACGCGGGGATATCCAAGGCGGCTTTGCCATTGCCGGCTTTATGCTTGCATTTCTAGGGTTCTGTTTTGGAACAACTCAGAGCGACCTTTCACGTTGAGATCCAGATTCCGATCTCTATTCTCTAACTTAGCCCTAGCTCTCTTAAAGCCACTCTATGTGCCAGTATCAGAAAAAGGGGACATGGACATGGAAATATTCGACCGTCGTCATAGTCTCAAAACTTGGCAGGAAACAGGCTATTAGCAATGCAGTTGGTTGTCATTGAGAATAGACCAATCCGCAGTCGTGTTGAATACAAGTGCAGGCCGTATCTAATCCGGGCTTGGACGCGCCCTTTTGGCATTCACCAAGATGTGGGTACCACCACATGCTCTGCCGCCCGCGTGCTCTGTAAGTCTGCACTCAGCGAATCTTGTACTGTGTGAATGTATTTATGAATGCTGCTATGCAAAACTTGTACTGCCGCATTTCATCAATCACAAAGTGCTATTCTTGCCACTGTTTACAGGCCGGAAGGATGTTCTATCCAATAATAGCGTATAGTACAATTAAGGGGTGCCCACCCCCGTCTATTCACCCTTTTTTACATACATACCTAGGTAGGTACCTACGTGCCTGGTAAAACACATCCCTTTTCTTAGACGATTAGACCTTGGCATCGAAATTTCCCACCTCACTGCCTCACTAATATAAGGTGCTTGTATAGCACGATACATATTATATGGTAACTATTACTTAAACATTTACAGGCGCGATAAGAGCGTGCTAGGAAGAATGATGATAATACTTGATGTACTACATTGTAGGTAAATCGGTTGACTCCACTATCCATGGTGGATTCGATAACAAATGCCAACAGAGTTATCAAAGTTATTAGAGTTATTGATCAGCGTTAGCTCTAGGGTCTTTGTTCCTGCATAGGTACCTAGGTAGTTCACGAGCGGGTATATTTGCATGTACCTAGGTACTAGATACTTGAGTAGCCATCCCAGGCGGAGACTTTTCTGCCCGAGACTCTGGCTCCTTCTTATTGAAGCATGTCCTGCCGTCCCCTTATGTCCCCTTTTACAAAGATGTCCGATATCATCAAATCGCGAGACTTACATGCATCGTGGTGTTGAGACAGGCATCAAATCAGCATAGCATGCCAATTTCCCAAATGATTTTAGGAGATTCCACCAATGCTCACGGGAATTCCGCCCATCCTGGTTCCTGACGACAAGGCAAAGCTGCGCAGTGCCCACGGTGACCGACCTGCGGGCCCGCAAACTGTTTACATTGGCCAGATGCCCCGACCCTGCTACGATCTCCGGATCTTCCACCAGGACGCGTGTTTGGTGGAGACTTGAAACATTTCCTCATAGCTATCTACTCACCTAGATCCAGGAAACATTTCGGGGGGTCCACCGTACAATCTACACGCAAATCGCCGAAAACCTCCGTTGACAAACACCACTCGACCAAAGAAGCCGCAAGCAGTCGGTTATTCCTTGTTGCACATGCCGCGTACCCGCTTCTGAGCGAAGGGGGCTGTTATTGATGGGCGAGCTAAAGTTGACCTACCTAGGTATGTGATAGCAGGCTTGGTCTGGAGCGCCAGCTAAATCCCTGACTCAGGAAGGTGGATGCCCATATCAGACGAGCCCTGGACAGCAACGCCAAGGATGCCCTCATCCTCTACTCCCAGGTGAATAGGCATTTTAAGTGGTCCTGAAAGCGCAAAAGAGCATATACACCGCAGCAGCGGACCATGACGATACCTGCTTGTATCCACCCCCACCGACTATCTCTGCACATGGGTACCTACCTACGGACGGGGCCAAAGCGGCAACGCTGACGATCCCTCTCACCTTGCTGGGAAGGCACCGTCATTGGCGTCTAGTCCCAGATCCCCATACGGAGTATATATGTCTGATATGCCCTCGTCGAGCTCACCAAGAAGAATGGAGATAGCCGAGTGTACCGTCGATCCGCCACAGCCCTTTGAGCTCCACGTTCCTTTTTATCACTGTCGCTCCTTGACCAGTCCCTCGTTTCTTATATCTTCATCATGAAGGCCGCGAGCACTCTGCGCGTGCTCGCGCAACTCCCTCTTTTCACCGGGGTCTTTTCAGCTTCTTCCACCAACTCGTCGAGCGTTAGTGCACTGCTATCAGATGGCAACGGTGAGCAAAGCCTCCGCAAGAGACGAGATATGCATTATAGGATAGGGTGCTAACGTACTGCTAGTTCAACTCGGCGATGTCGAGGCCTCTTATCTAAAGGCCAAAGCGTTCGTCGCAGGCCTGACAAATGCACAGAAAGTCTCGATCATCACTGGCGAAAGCCTGACAGGCAATGTCACTTGGACCGCATTGGAAAACAAGGATGGAGCGGCAGGAATCAACAATCAATTCTTCGTCAGCGGATTCAGCATGCCAAATGCTCTCATCACGACCTGGAACAAGACTCTTTTTGAGCAGCACTTCAAGGCCATTGGTGAAGAGTTTTACGATGATGGTTACAACCTTATCAACGGCGCTGTTGCAAGCCCACTCGGTCGTGTCCCTGAGGGAGGCAGACAGCCAGAAGGGTTCACACCAGACCCATACCTGAACGGAATCGCCACGGGCCAATCCATCAAAGGCATGCAGTCGGCCGGTGTGATTGCAGCCGCACGGCATTTCATCATGAACGAGCAGGAGACCAATCGCTCCAGCGACGTCACCACCCGTTACTCCTCCAACGCCGACGACAAGACGCTCCACGAGATCTATGCCTGGCCATTTGGAGATGGTATCAAAGCTGGCATGATGGGTGTCATGTGCGCCATGAATCGGATCAACGACACACTTAGCTGCGAGAACAACGCCCTTTTGAGCAAGCTTTTGAAGACGGAGATGGGGTTCCCTGGCCTTGTGTTCCCTGACGTTTCATCCCAAAACACAGCCTTTGGCTCAGCCAACGCTGGCCTGGACTACGCCTCTGGCAGCCAGTACTGGTCTGATACCGTTATCGAAGCGGGCATTGCTAGTGGTAACATGACCCAGGCACGGTTGGACGACATGGCCATCCGAAGTGTGATCGGCCAGTACTATCTTGGTCTTGTCGATGGCAGCCAGCCTAGTGTGGCCAGTACGACAGAGTACCGAGACGTGCGCGGAAACCACTCCACTTTGATTCGTCAGGTCGGTGACGAGGCTTTGGTCCTCCTGAAGAACAACAATGGCGACGGTCGAGGACTGCCCCTCAACAAGCCCAAGACCATCGCACTGTTTGGTGCTCATGCCGGCCCAGTCATTGCAGGCCCAAACCTGCCGTTCAGCGTGGCAGGTACAGATGCCGACACGTATCAAGGACACCTCACCAGCGGCGGCGGCTCGGGAGAGCTATCCCTTGGCTGGCTATCAACACCTTTCCAGGCCCTAAGCGAACATGCGTACGCCGACCGCAGCATGATCTGGTGGATCATGAACGACACCTACACTTACGACTCTGGTTCAAGTGGTTTCGGTGGCGGCGGTGGCGCTCCTGGCGGTGGATTTGGAGGCCAAAAGCTTCGTGCCCGCCAGAACTTGGGCGGTGGTGCTCTTGGAAGTGGCACGTCTGTTACTCCCTCGTACGCAAACTACGCTGAGAACGCTGCCGTGTGCCTGTGCTTCATCAATGCAGCATCCGGAGAGGGCAAGGATCGCTCATCGCTGTACGATGCTGACCAAGACAACATGATCTTGACGATAGCTGAGACCTGCAACAATACCGTTGTTGTCGGAAACTTTGCTGGGCCTCGTGTCATTGGTGCCTGGGCTGACCATGAGAACGTTACTGCGTAAGTTGAACCCACTCACCAATATGAGTTCCACATGTCGTGATCAGTGCAAAGAAGCTAATCCTTTGTATACAGAATCTTGTACTCAGGCCTGCTCGGCGAGGAGTCTGGCAACGCCATCGCCGATGTCCTCTACGGCGAGGTCAACCCGTCCGGCAAGTTAGCCTACACCCTCGTCCAGAACGAGACCGACTACCCCATCTCCGTCTGCGAGACGAGCGACTGCGACTTCTCAGAAGGTGTCTACCTAGACTATCGCTACTTTGACGCCAAGAACATGTCCGTTCTCTACCCCTTCGGCTACGGCCTCTCATACACCAACTTCACCTACGCCACCAACGTCAGCGTCAGCGTCAACAGCACCGCCCTGGCATCGCGCTACCCGACCGGCGCACTCGCGATCGGCGGCAACGCCGACCTGTGGGACGACGTCGTCAGTGTGACGACGAGCATCGCCAACACGGGCTCGGTCGACGGCATGGAGGTCGCGCAGGTATACCTGG
Organism: Gnomoniopsis sp. IMI 355080; assembly: GCA_027946555.1. Classification (NCBI taxonomy): domain Eukaryota; kingdom Fungi; phylum Ascomycota; class Sordariomycetes; order Diaporthales; family Gnomoniaceae; genus Gnomoniopsis; species Gnomoniopsis sp. IMI 355080. Next base: position 7,704 of record JAPEVC010000254.1, on the reverse strand, counting down.
GCTTCCCCGAGGAGGCCGAGCAGCCCCAGCGGATCCTGCGTGGGTTCGAAAAGGTGAGCATCGCCGCGGGCGCGAGCGCGGATGTCACCGTCAACTTGCGCCGCCGTGATGTGAGCTTTTGGGATGTCGTGGCCCAGCAGTGGGCGATTGCCAATGGCACGTACACGGTGTCCGTGGGTGCGAGCTCGCGGGATATCAAGGCAACGACGACTTTCACTGTGTAAAAGTTGTGTAATTTTAAGACATATTGTTTCTTGTTGAATATAATTTGATATTCCCCTGTCCATGACTCATTATAGTTCCGCTTCGTAACGTCGTAGGGATAGACTTCACCGGCGCCCCTTTAGACAAATGGCCTACGTTCTCGTAGCTAGAATCTGCCATGTACTACACTATGTGAGCTGCGATTGACTTCCGAGTGCTTCTGGAGACTGGAGACTGAGAGAGGACCAGCTCCAGCGTAGCTTGCCCAAGTTTCTCGTCGTGGCAGCTCGTCCGATCAAGCAATTCGGGGGCCCACTCCAATGCAAACAACACGAGGGAGACATGGATCAGGCACTACGGTATCCCTTGTACTCTCGGAGTGATTCATGAATCGCTCACCTTGACAGCGCGGGAATCGCCTTGGGAGTCTGGGCATTGAGCTTAGCCATTGCTTGGCCTACCTTGAAAGCTTGAAAATCAATTGCTGGACCCACCACTGACTTTTCATTAGGCCTCTGGCTTCTAAGTCATTGCAGTCATTGCAGTCATTTCAGTTCTATTGTCATGATCAATAAAAACACATCGAGGGCACCGTTCTCTAACACATCGGGCTCAAGGTGGAGTGAGGTGACACTCGAGTATGTGATTTGACTATTTACAATTTGTCACTGACTCATCCCCTTACATCTTTCCAAAGTTGTGACGACCTGAAAAAAAATCAGGCAAAGTATGATACACGAATTTTCCACCTTTCCAACAACTCCACACATTACGATACAGAGGTAGCAAAACCAGGTCGCTTTTACATTTACATGTAGCTCGAGTCGTAGTACCCAGCAGAGGTGTAGCTGCTGCCCAGAATATCCGAGATCTCAATGGCGGCGCTGAGCGTCGTGGCGAACGAGGCCGTGTAGCTGTCCGAGGCACCGTCGCCAGAGTTGTCATAGACGGCAAAGGTGACGCCGGAAGTGTTGGGCTCGGAGGAGGACCACTCGGACCAGCCGGCAGAATTGATGACATCGCTGATGGTCGACTCCTGGAAGACGACGTAGGCATCCTCACCCCAGGGGCGGCCGAGGTAGTACGCGCCAGCGGTGACGGAGGCGCCAGAGTCGGCGGCAATGTCGCAGTTGTTGAAGACGTACTTGCTCTCACCAGAGGACGAGGCACCGTTGGCTGGAGAAGGGGGGGTTTTGCAACGGTCAGCACGTGCAATTATCCTCATTATTTCGGGACATCAATAAGAATAAAAATAATAAAAAAAAACTCACCAGTGAGGTAGCCGAGGCTGGCCTCTAGCACACGGAGATCACAACCCTCAAACCAGGCCATGGACTCCTGGCCAAAGATGAAATCAGTGGCACCGACAATCTCGCAGTTAGCATACAGCTGGTTGCCCTGCTCGGTCAGGACAGTATCCTGGTAGCCCTGGAAGGAGCAGCCGTAGTATCCGCTGTCATCGTAGGCGGAGAGGGCAATAGCCTGCGAGCCCTCGCCATAGCTGTTGACAACGTCGACGTTGTACAGCTTGAAGTCGGCGGCGTGGACCCGGAGCGTGCCGGTCTCGTCGTCGGACAGGCCGTTCACCTGACTGTAGCCGGCGGTGATGGTGGCGCCGTTGCCCGAGTAGGACGAGGTGTCGGAGGTGTAGCCGTAAATGGTCAGCGAGGCCGTCTCGACCAGGACCTGCTCCTCGTAGGTGCCCTTGTCGAGGAAGATGCAGCCGCCCTCCGAGGCCGCGTCGACGGCATCCTGGACGGTGGTATAGTCACCGCCGCTCGAGGCGACGGTCGAGCAGCCTGAGGGAGCGGAGGTGCGAGAGGTGGCAAGAGCCGTGGCAGCCAGGCCAAGGCCGGAGATCGCGTACTTCATCATCCTGGAAGAGAGCGAAAGCAAAGAGGTTTGGGGGGGGGTGTTATGAACAGAACGAATGAAAGGTAGTTTCTGAAATGAATGTGGTAGGCCTTGGCTACTCTATGCTCTGAGTGTGTAGATCACATTCTGCATATAGCCTCAAGGTCAGCGAGCGGGCTTCTTATACGCAGTAAGTCCTCAACGAGGCACTTGGCGTGAGTGGACTCTGGTTGGTGGATGTATACGCTTCTCTACCCATCACACTGTTTCCCGCTGCTCCATATCGAATGTTTACCGATGTTTCTTCAGATTGTTGGACCCACAATTATGATTAAGTAGGGGTTAGAGGGGGTCGCCGGAGAATTCATTACGGGTGTACGGCTTGCGTATGCTGCAGGCCAAGTGCCACGCCAGGCGGTTGCTTGTGGAAGGAATACTGTTTCTGTTTCGTGGAGCATAGTATATTTAGTACCTAGTATGCAAGTAGAGCGTCATGAAGCAGGTATGTAGTTTTGATGGCTGATCAATGTCACTCACCCAAACAGCCCTTCGAAAGCAATAGGAGAAGGAAGTCGGCCAATCTCCACATTGCTCTTTTTTTTCTCCCGGGCTTCGTTCAGTGGTTCCGGCCGCATAGAGCCGGATTGCCAGGAAAGCTAGTCAGCCCCCTGACTGCCTTACTAGGTACCACCAACTCAGGTAGCTATTAGCAGCCGCGCACCCATGGGCATGTTTCCACATGGCAAAGTTCGAGAACCTCCCAAGGGGGTTTCCTGCACAGCATGCACAAACATTCCCTTATGCTTGCCATTTTTGGTCCACTCTGAATCCACCCATTCTGATCTGATCAGTGGCAGCCAGCCCCTTGGACAAGCGGGACTACATGTGCAAATCTATACTCGGCTATGTGTATTCCGTAGTCTTTCTAGACCTGAGAATTAATTACCTACCTAGGTAATGTCAGATTTGACTGTTTCTCTCCTCGCGGCGGCATCAGAAAAGCGCGGCCTTGCCCTCCACCCGCGCATTTCCATCCGTTTGACAAAAGAGGTTGTGGACAGTAGACTGGACGAAGACGGCCCTGAAAACCCTCCTCTTGGTCTGTCTCTACGTTTTCCTTTTGACGTTGGCCTTGTGATGGGGTTGTGTAGCTCGTATCCTATGCAAGATCAATTTGGCCCCGGGAGCCCGGGGGGGGGGCGTTTATACCAGTATGGCGCGCCCATCCCATGGTCTCACAAAGACTGTAAATGTGTCAATAGCAAAGAGTTGGACCTCAGTTTGATCTCTCAGTGTGTGTTGTATATAGTAACATCAATCAGTCAATACAAAGACGGTGAGCTGGGCAGCTGAAGGACCTTGTGTAACGTGCTCTGCTGAATAGCCCATTAGATTCATCAATTGCAAGGGTATCTATCTGATCCAACTCCCCGGCGACTCAAGCCCTGGTCCCGTTTCCTCATGCGTCGTCTTCCCACATTGCTTTTAGCCATGATCCCTTGCTCATCATGGTCCTCATTGCCGCTAGTTCCCGTCTCGAGTAGAACAAATCTTCGTCGGTCACGGTCAATGATCCTGGACTGCAATATGTCCATCAGCTGCAGTCGCCATGGTGTGGCCAATCCCCAGGACTTTTTGTAAACTCCTCCTGATTGCCTTGCCGGGTCCCGTGCCGGACCCGCCGCTACCGTCCTCGCCGCCTGCCGCGCTCTCCCTTCTCGGTTTTTGGTCACCATCATGGGCACGTCCGTGACCCCCGAGGAATGAGAAGCTCAACTTCCGCCCCGGCGGAGGGAGATGCGCCGTGTTCGATGACACGATTGCCGACATGCTACTCTTCTTTCGCTTCACCGCGACAACGGCAGCAGGCTCGGGAACCGCCGGCCGAGGCGGCCACTCGCCGTCACGCTTCCAGCCAGCTACGCATGCGCGGACCATATCGCTGAGATTGATGGGGCATGATGGCTGCAGGCTGTTGACGACAACCTTTTCGTAGATGGAATGATATAGAGCGGGACTTATGCTTGCGCGCATGGGATTGGCCGGCGGGAGAAGTGGTGGCGGAACGGGTACAAGGGTCTCCACCAGTAGTGTCTCGGAGGCCTTATGAGAGTCGGTGTGTGAAAGCTTGGGTGACAGGATGTCATTCGGAGTGGTATTTCCACTGTCTCCCTCGATGGGAGAGAACGGGGTGGCATCTTGTTGTGACTGGCTCGGCGAGATAGGCGAAGGCGAAGTAGGTGAAATCGGCGTCTGGCCGGTGTTTGACAAGGTGCGAGAATGCGTGCGCCAGAATAGACCTCTCCTAGGTGATGCTGGTGACAGCGGCGAGGAAGGTTTTTGGCGGATTTGAGCCACCTTTGCTCCGGTCCATGCGTTCCTCCTTGCTTCGAAGCACGCCAACCCATCGTTCCAAGTCGTTTCCTTCCTAATTTCCCTTCGCCTTCGAGCTTTTCGTGCAACTTTTGACGCGGTGACAGCCTGACCGATTGAGTCCGGTGTATCAAATTTGAAGGGCGACGGTGAGTTGTAGGGCAGCTCATCGTCGGACAATTCTGAGGACCATTCTAACCGGGGCCTCCAGTGAAGAGGGTCGTCTGAGACAGTACTGTATACGGAACATGCATCTGAGTCCGATTCTGGCTCTTCTCCAGAGTCAAGTGCGGTTTCATACTCTTCAAATAATTTCTGCTCTACTCCAGGGTCACCCTTCTGCTTTTCATTAGAGGCCTCATCTTGGGCTCCCGAGAGTTGAGAGGTAGCAGAGTCAGGATCTGATTTCTTGGGTGTTTTTGGTGGCCAGATAAAGGTCCAATCGTTACGGACTTTGGCCTGTAAATGCCTCTTGACGGCTTCCTTCTGCTTAGACTTGTCCTTGCTGATCAAATCGGCGTCGTAGTCAACAGAGGCCGGTACGAGGATAGGCTGTTGTGGATGGCGCAACCTGGACAAGGGAGACTTGGGAGACTTGTATAGGTCGGTGAAGATCATTTTGGAGGATTTGGCGTGGTCTTGTCCTTGAGTGCCTGTTTCGGACGTGAGATGGAGCGGTTGAGGTTGGGAGGGAGGCTGATATGAGCCGACCAGGTCACCACGGAAAGGCAGATCCGGGTCCGGAGCGAGTCGAGACGAGTCGACGTCTAGCTCAGGCTTGTAGCTATGACTTATATGAAGATGGGCGGGCTGGCGTGACGTTGACGATCCAGGCCGGATGGAGACTGGCGCGGGGTGCGGGGAGACTAGGGTAGCACCGGAGGCGGCTGCAATTGTGGGTCCAGCACCGGTTCCAGTGGCTAGTGGAAAACCTGGGGATTCAGTTTCTTGGTTCTCGTTCTGCTGCCGCTGCACGAGATGTGGTGGTGATGTTGTTGCGAGAGGGCCTGCAGAAGCTTGTCTGGGCTCGCGAGCCGGCATGCCAGGTATAACCGAGACACTACTAAATAAATGCTGGTTGACGAGGTGCGGGAGCGGTAAGGATATGCTGGGTGCAGGGCAGGGTCAAGGTGATGGGTGTTTGGTCAGGATATCTAAGGTAGGAAATTGGATTCACATGTGCATGTATAGATGCAGGGAGATGATCTCGTGATGGCCTGGCAGGCCTGGCCGGTCTGGGACGAAGTCGACCGGTATGACCAGCATCAGGGCCGCGGGAGGAGACGAAGAGGGTAATGGTCTGATATGCCAAGCTGGTCCTGCTGCTACAGAAGCATCCTGGTGCGAACGCCAGCCCAGCTGCACAGCAATGCCCAGCAAGGGCCCAGCAAGCCCACCGTTCCCCACAGCAACCTAGTGGCAGGGAAAAGCCAAAGAACTTTGTTTGGCAGAGGGTATGGGTTTGTGATCTGCAATCGAGTTCTGGGGGCCGCACTAGCAGCTGGGAAGTTTATTTGCCGTGTGACGCGACCCGTGACCATACCTTTGGTAGGTTGACAGAGTCCGACGTTTCTCTGCTGATGGAGCAGGTAGAGCCACGCCACTTTCCAGTCTATACGGCGTACGGAATACCGTGCACAGTACACGTAAACCGTACGAGTATAAGCTGTATGTGCAGGGAAAAGAAGGTTGGGGTTGAGGTTTGATCGTGTATCATCCGACCCCCGGAAGCGATTACCGTTGCAGTCCGGATCCGCCAGCGTTGGTCTGCTCTGGTCTCACTGGGCTGATATGATTCGGTGCCAGGATACACAAGCTTCGAGACATGAGAGAGGGTTTCTAGGAGCTTATTGTGCATCTCCTATTGTCATGTGTGGTGACGAGAACTTTGGAGCCGCTGATATAGGACAATAGTAGAACGTACCTCCTCTCACTTCCTGACCGTCACTTGTGCATTCGCCTTGCCATTCCTTCTCCCATGCTTCCTCGCCCCCTACCTGTCCCATCTTTACAGTGGTATCCTGTGCCCTAAGGCCCCACTTCTCTGTTCGAGACGTTGCCGGTGGAAATTGCACCGGCCGGCGACGTTGAAATGGCTGGTTGCTGGTGGCACAAGCGCTGCCCCGGCGCACTGCACCGGTACCAAAACCCAAGCGCGTACCCAAAAGGGAATTCAGAGAGGCGTCGAGTCTTTTTGCTGGGGCTGTAGCTGTCCGCGCCAAACGTTCCAAAAGGTTGTTAGACAGGTGGGGCTGTGCGACGTTACGGATGCTGGTGAAGAGATGATGAAATGCAGACTAGGTAGGCTGGCAAGAGTTGAGTTTTCGAGAAGTCGTTCTTGACTCGCTTCACTGAAGACAGACGCAGTCAGCATGCGTGGTGAGAGCGACCCCCGTTTTTTTAAAAAGAAAAATGGCGCGCTAGTCCCGCTCCAGAAACTGCTCTTGCACTCCCCGCTTTTCACCATCCATTGCCATTGAATATACCTAAGTACTCAATGGACTTATTCAAGTATTGTGGGTTTGGCTTTTTCACCAAGAACCTCAAATTGTTGGTGTACACCAAACGTTAATTATAAGCCTCTGAGAGCCTCTGATCTCGTGTCACATCCGACGCGATCCGTCTTGGCCTATCCCGCTCTCGGCCCTGGAAGACACAAGTCCATCATAAAAAAATACGATGATGATGTGCTGTGGACTGAAGGCGTCCTGGCATTCTTGGTCCAGCAATAATAAGCTTTTCTTGCTGTGAGGTCAACTTTGCGGGTACAAGGAGACGTTATTGAGTAAAAAAGCCTTTCAAACGGGGTCTATCCATCTTGCCTACAGCACAAACCCACACCCAGTCCCGAAGTCGTACAAGTACGATTAGAAACAACGCAATTCTTCGCATAGTCGTCATTATTCTGACTCTGACTCTCATTGCCTCCCCTTCATATTTTGCGGGTGCTTCCTGTCCATCTTATAATGCCTTTCGTTCGTCTGGTCTCTTCTCCCAAACCCTTACACTCACGTTCTTCATTGATCACTTGTATGTTGTTGTTGAGTCGAGTCTCGCGGGCAGAACGCTCACACTGATGGGCGCGCGCGACTTGGTCCCGTATCGTACAGGCGTCACCGAACTCCCCTTGCCTACCCCCTGCATGATGGCTGTACTAGTGCACCTGCGGGCGCCTTTCAGGAGATGGCCGGGCATGAGTCGACGGCCACGGCTGCCCTTTGGGCGTTACGCCAAAGATTCTTGGACGCGCCATGTCTTCGATCGTTTCGGGAA
>JAPEVC010000253.1:0-49755 GCA_027946555.1 Gnomoniopsis sp. IMI 355080 | reverse complement strand
CCCTCCCACAGACAGTTGTGGCAATCCAGTAAATTCGAAAGCCAGCCCCAAGACTAGACATGCAAGCCCCGGACAAGTGCAGTCTTGGGCCCCACAATATTTGACAAGCTCGCACGGACCCACCGTTGCTGATGAAATCCCCGTCTGCAAATGGTTCACCTTTTAGTGCGACACCCCCCCCCCCCAATCATTTTGTCCACTTTGGTAACCTCTCTAGCTTGTTCGGATGCCAAAAAATAAATAAAGAAAATGCACGCACCCACAGAAGGGATTTGCCGATAAGGTACTAGCATGATCGAATCGGATGGCGCGAAATTGATAGGAATCTTGACGATCCACAGCAGATTCCGCGTTGCCGGACTTGGCCCCGTCAGTCTTCATCTCACCAGACTCCACCTGCGTTACTCTCATCAATCTCCCAAACGATGTTTTTGCAGAATAACTTGTCGTCCACAACTAGAGATCGACGTGGAACCGAAGCTCCTTTTCGTCAATCTTGCCTCTATATGAAGCCGGGAAGAGGATGCATGGCTTTTGAAGTCCTCGTTCTCTCGAGACCCCGAGACAGTCAGTAAGTTGCGGAGCAGAATTACCTAGCGTTCACACTTAGGTACTACCACCATTTTGCAGCCAAAAGTTCCTCCAATGATATCTCCGTACATGGTATGTAGTGGAATAGTCTCGTCGCACAGCCCACACACTACTTACTACACACCTACATAAATCACACCGGAGATTTTTGTCCTCGGCTCTTGCCATATACTTGTACTATCGATTTTGATAGTTTCACATCCGCAACGGGAGTACCCTAGCGTATAACGCTCTGTACTTAATGATTTTGGCAGGGGTGGGGGTACGTGCGTGCGTCTACTTTTTTCCTAGCTAAGGAAAGCGATCGACTAGGCCAGGCGTGATATTCAGGGGAACCCCCAAAGTGCACGTACGACACGGAGCAAGCGTTCGCCAAGTTCGTCGAGTGCAGATACGATGTATCCTTTTCGAAAAAGATAGGAAAGTGACGATCCTCCATCTCCAATATATGTACATCCTGATACGTGGCTAGGAAGCCGATTGTTCGCTAGTTCTGTGCGGCAAGGGGTTTTGTTGGTGTTGGGGAAGAGTGATCTACATTTTTTGACCGAGGTACACTACACAACAACGCCTTCTTGTATCCCTCCCCTACGATCACTGGAAAGCGACGATGACTTGGAGATCAGTCACATTTTAGCTCGTTTAGCAAGAAAGATATCGTTCGAGTTCGGCAAACAAGAACCACATACATTGTGACCCATTTGATGGGTCCCTGGCCTGAAGCGAGCGGGCGTACTGTACATCAATCTTGTTTTTTTTTCAACCGTGGAGCGGATGCGAAAGCTTCCAGGTTGATATAGAGCCACATTCGCAGGTACGGCCACGCGATGAGAACCACGAGGAACATCAACACTTGACACTTGTTGTCGAGCTTGCCTGGCATAGATGAAAATAGGGGTATCATTCGATTCTCTCGTACGTCAAAACGGCTTCGCTCTGATATAAATCGATCTTTGCGCGAACCTCAAGCAAGCATGTCTGGGAGGTGTAGATGATCATAATGAAAACCATCTCGCAAAGTATCGTTTCACACCATTCGACGCCGGTGCCATGCTGAACCAGTAAATGCTATGCCAAACACTCCACTTGCAACCCACGTTCCACGCTCGCTTCATGCTATCGCCCTCTTCCTTCCTTTTTGTGAAAGACAATGCCCGCCATGCTCCAGATCTGATGCAATGCAATAGACAGGATGCGCTGTGCTTAAGCCAGCATACTCCTTCCGTTCAAGCTATCTGCCCAGATAGTCTATGAGACACAACACCATCTCGAGGTTTCCCCAGTGTTGTCATCCCTTCGCTTCTGTAGCCTGTTCTTCTGACTCTTCTTCCTTCTCACTTCTGCTTCACCACCACTACCATCTAGTCACGCCTGATCGCCCCCCGGCGGACCCGGGCCCTCAACAGCAGTCGGCTCGTCCTGCATCTCTACCGATTCAACAACCGCATTCAAAGCCACATTTCTGGCCGCCTTGTTCTTCTTCGCCACTTGTAGCGCCACGACACGCATCTTCTCCACCAATTCTGGCATGCGATAGGGCTTGATCATGACATCGTCGCATCCTGCACCCTTGGCCTCGAGGATCTGCTCCAGACGTGCGTTGGCGCTCACCGCAATGATGGGGATGCGGCCGCCGACGATGTTGCCCTGCTGCTCGAGTTGACGGATCTGGCGCGTGCAAGTGAGACCGTCTTGGATGGGCATTTCCATGTCCATGAGGATAAGGCTCAGCGGGAATTTAGTGGGTGTTGCGGTAGGGCTGATGAGGTCGTTTGCCTTGTTGGCGTGGAGGCGCGAGATGAGTGACGCAGTGGTCGGTGTCGTTGGGCTAGTGAGAATTGTCGGTGCGGATGTGGAACCGTCGTTGTTCGGCGGAACGTCTCCAGCCCACCGGTCAGAGGCCTTGAGTTTTTCGAGTGCTTCTAGGCCGTGATTGGCGACATCGACAGTGAAGCCACGATCAGAGAGACCTCGTCTCGTGAGCTGCTGATTGATCATATTATCCTCCACCACGAGAACACCCTCAATCTTTGGGGGTTCGGGCTCGAATTCGGTCTCTAGGGAATCAGGAGATGCGACCATTTGATCGAGGTCTCTGCCTGGCGTGCTGCTCAGCGGCACCTCAACCGAGCCTATCTGTAAAGACTCTGCCCTTTTGGTGATGACGAGTCCATTCGCCTGTAAAGCTGTCCGTTTAGTGGCCCTTGCCTCCTTCATCGCCCCGTGATCTGGTCGGGATGCCTCGACATAGAAGGCAAAGGTCGACCCTACCCCAGGTTGAGACGCAACGCCAATGGCACCGTTGTGCATCTCACATAGCTTCCTACTGATGAAAAGACCGAGACCAGACCCTCCGTATTTAACGTGTGTCCTAGCAGATGCCTGTTTGAATCTTTGGAACAATGACTTCATTTCGTCCTCGGTGAGTCCTTGCCCGGTGTCTTTGACCTCAACAATGAGATATATAGGTTCTTTTTGTTTAGACGAAATTGGTGGTTGGTACTCGTCCCGTTGTAATGGCGGTATGAACTGCACTGAGCAGCTGGAATCGGTAGGCCTTTCTGTGGAGGCACTGATCGTGATCGTGACGTTTCTCGTTGGGCCCGACTTGGTGAACTTCAAAGCATTTGTGAGGAGGTTGATGAGAACTTGTTTGAGCCGTGATGGATCAAGATCGAGGTACTCGAGTTTGTGCTTTTGATAGGACGGATCAACCTTCATCTGCAGATCGATATCCACCCTTCGAGCTTCGACCTCGAACATTTTGAGCGCTTCCTTTGCGATCTCAAGAGGGTCGACAGTGATTGGGGTAACGGCTAGCAGCTTAGAATCTAATTTGGACATCGTGAGGATGTCATCCACAATCCTCTTTTGATGCTGCGCACCTACAACACAGATTCCAAGGTTAGCACACGTCCTCGACAGAAAACAACCGAAAATCGTGACAGGCCTGCAGTCACTCACATGCTATGATCGTCTCAGCATTCTCGATGCTGCTTTCCATAAGCAGCTGAAGCTCTTGCCGAGCATTGCCCCCGAACTTTCCACTTCCATTCGATTTTGCCACCGAATTCATGCTCTTCATATTTAGATGGAGGTCAAGTGCCTTCGACAGCGACGCAATGACGGCGTCAGCACAGTGGATGATGGCGCTCAGCGGATTTCTCATTTCGTGACTTGTCATATCGATGAAGTTCTCTTGTTGTCTCTTCGATTCAAGCGCTTCCTCTTTGCGCAACCTTTCCGTGTCAAGCTGCCACTTTTGCAAGGACACGTCACTTACGCAGCCGCAGAAGGACTCGACTGTACCATCCGAGGCTCGTACTGGCATAAATGTGCTGAATGCCCACCTTGGGGCGATGATCTCAGTGCCATGACTGTCGACGACCTTGCGGGGCAACTTGAAACGGACCTCACAAGTCTGAGGCGTGCCCTCATTAGTGACCTTATTCATGATCTCCATCAAGCGAGGCAAGTCTTCCTCATATACGGAGGTCTCCCAGGGCTTGAAGAGAGTTTCCTTTGTGTTTGTGGCGTTTTTCTCTAGGCCACACATTTCAAAGAAGACTTCGTTGGCCTCAACGAGATTGCCCTCAAGATCAATCTCATACATGCCGACAGTTGCAAGTTCCGCCATTCTTTTGAGATTCTCAGCTTGCTGAGCACGACGTATGGCCTCTTCCGCTGTTTGTCTGTGTATCGTGACGTCTGTCAAGCAGGTCAATACCTGGAGAATTCGTCCGTCGGGAGCTCGTTCAGCGCGGGCCGCGGCGAGAATATGTCGTTGAGAAGCCTGGTTGTCGATTCCCTGAAGTTCAATACCAGCCTTCTCAAAGGTCGAGGACTCTCTTGCGAGAGGTGGTGGAGAATTGACGGTATTTCGACGGACGAGCCGACACTCGTAAGTGACACTGTCTTCGACACTCAGTCGCTCATAGGCCTGCACAACGCCAGGACGATCTTCTTCGACAATGTAAGACAAGATGTCCCTCAATGCAATCGATGGGCCAGTCTCTCCCTGCGGATTGCCAGTAATCCGGTGCCAGGCATCATTTGCGTACGTCAAGACGCCTTGGGCATTTTGGAAGGCCATGCCGATCGGGATAAAATCTGCCACCGCTTCAAACTTCTTCAAAGACTCGGTAGCCTCTCGTGTCCTATCCGCTAGCTTGGACTCAAGCCGGGCTTGCTCATACTCGGCTTCCTGGACGGCATTCCTGCCTCTACGAGCCTCTTCCTCCAAAAGGACGGTCGAAGCCAGCGTCGTAGTCAGTTTCTGGTTGAGCAACGAAATGAATTGGCGATAATCATTGTCGTAGGGTCTGCGCGGATTCAATCCAAGCAAAAGCAATCCCATGATGTCCTCCTCGCGTGTAGGTCGGATGGGCAGTATTACGGCGCTCTTGCACGCGTCTCCGAACCCTCTCCAACGTAAGCCCTGCAACAGAGACTCAGGCAGAGTGCCATCTGCTGTCTGCAAAACAAGAGGATGAGGACTTTGCACCGCCTTTCGGAAGATGGGGGCGGGTTCTGCCTCGCTGATTCGCAAGGAGATACTGGGCGAAGCCAAAGCATGGCCTTCGGGGACACCAAGTCCTCCCTCGAATCGACATATTTTTGAGACATTTTGAGAGCCATGCGGTCGGGCTTCTGAAAAGTTTTGCATCAAACCAGTGAGGGAGTCGTCGCTCACCGAGTACAAAGCTGCGAGTGGAATATCATATTCGGGAGCGACCGCGCCAAGTGCATCTATTACTTTCGACCAGTAAGATGATACACCCTGTGCCGTCACCAGTGCATCCCCCAGATCGATCAGCGTCTTCATGCGTCTCTCCCACAGGCGTATCGAGGTTGTGTCAAGAACAGGATGCAAAAAGCCCATGATTTTGTCTCCATCGGTGATTGGCACCAAGGACCATTTGATGTAGAGCTCCTCTATACGGTCCTCGTCAGACTTCACTATAAATGACCGCCACTCATCCTCAACAATGGTTCGGGGGTTTGCGGCGGTGGTGACCATGATATTCTTGAGCTTCAGCCCTGATTCTGGCCAGGCGCTCTCGATTGGCTTGCCCATCAATTTGGTGTGGAAAGAGCCGCAAAGTTTGTTGAAAGCTTCGTTGTAGAGTAGTATGTACTGGTCACCCCAGAATATTGCGATCGGTCGAGCGTCCGCTAGTATTTGATCGAAGGATTGTTTGAGAAGTGGCGGCCATGTGTCGGGTGGTCCAATGGATCTCGAGGCCCAGTCAAGGCTTGCGACGACATCCATATATGGTTGCTGACCATGAGTGATCTCGGGCAGGATCCAGTCTGGCTCGGCCGATAATCTCTGTGGTGGTGGGACGAGCTGGACAGGCTCCGGCTCCAGAGACTGACGGCGGAGGCCGAGCATGGGATCTGACCCAAGAGTGCATGGGGCTACTGTGTTGGCACTGCCTGATACACCAAAGCCGCCTTTCTGGGAATCGAGCCTGACCTTGCGGGGACGGTCGGCTGTTGAGGGCTGCTCGTTGGCACCGACCACCAGCCATCGTTGTTGGACCAGGCATTTGCTCCATTGGGCATTCAGGTAGTAGAAAGATGAACTGGGGGACTCTGAGGAGGAGGAGCTCCGCGTCTTGGTCAGGGTCGGAGGCCGGACGGAAGCTGTGATCCATTCCCAGAGGGCAGCGTGCTCGGCACGTGAAGCGTCCAGAAGGTCGACCAGATCATCACAGGCAGCGAGAGCCGGGTTGTAGTATGCGACGAGAGAATCCTGTTCGGAGATGTTGGTGACATTTGCGCCGTCGACTATAAAGGTTGGTCGAGGGTCAGCCTCGAGAAGATCGACGATACCGACCTTGGCAAGTTGCGGATGCATCTCGATTCCTTCGGTTCGTTCGTTGTCGAGGCTACTGAAACAGCGGCATAGCTAAGACTTGGGAGGAAGATGCAGCCAACGGATTGTATTGTGAGAAAAGTCCAAGCCATACACCTGCAAGCCCAGCTTTTGGCGTCTTGGGCCTCGCCTGACAGCAGAGGATCGAGGACGTGAAGTGAGGGACGTGGAGTGGGGGGGGCCAGAATCACGGGGCAGCCGACGTTGAAGTGCGCCAGCTAGGCTTGAAGCACAAATTCTAGGATTATCTTGTGAGCACGGGTGGGGAGAGCTCGAGCCTCGGGGTCGTGGACAGGGCGGTACAACGGTTCGAGCAGGCCTGGCAGGCTGATTCGCACGAGCCGCGAAAGGTTGAGCAAGACACCGGACCGAGTAGAAGGAGAAGGGGATTGAAAGTGGCCAGAAATAAGCGGTAGATCCAGCATCAAGGACCTCTAGCAACGGGAGACGGGATGACAGGCGGGTCGGCAGGGGAGGCTCGGGAGGAAGGAAAAGAAAGCAGAGCAGAGGAAGCATTTCAATGTGGGGGTCCAACCTAGTCTTCTTGTCAGTCAGTGCAAGACCTCACGATCGACAGTCCCACCGGCCAAACCTGGCAGTCGAGCTCTGCGTGCAAGACAGGGATGGTGACCGCCTCAAGCAATCCAAGCTCATCAACAGCCAGCTGACTAAGTGCCTACTATGGTAGGTACTGCGTAAAAGGACACACACACACGTTGCCCTGTCACTGGAATTGCGACGACTAGAGACAGAGAGAGGGGGGGGTGGGAGAGATGGGAAAGTTCCGAGAAAGCACTTTCCAGGCAATCTACTCTCCGGTGCCGCATATCGCGTGCTCCAGGAACTGCTGGAGAATTTTCAATATCCCTGGGCTACTCGATACCGACCAACAGCCAACAGCGTCCAGTGAATACTTTGACACTACTGCAGGTGCCAGACCCCCTCCACCTTGACGCGGCCATGCTTTCCCTCTGACCTGAGGCCAGGGGGGCGGTTTGAAGGAATGAAAACTAGTGAAAAAGGAAGGGGAGGAAATGAGCCTATTTGGGAAAGGCTGCCCCTCACCGGTAGACACCCAATGTACAGTGGAAAGGAAGGGTGTCAAAAAAAATAAAAAATAAAAAATTGACCTGCCTACCTAGTAGGTACCCCAGACAGGGAGAAACGGGCAGGCAGATTAGATACCCAAGGTAGGCAAGGCAGTTCGGTTGTTCACACCCGGGCGATAGAGGTCCAGCTTGTTGTCCTCAAAGGAAAGAAATCAGTTCGTTGCAAGTTGGTTCTTCTTTGACTCATACTCATGCTGAAGGGCCTTAGACATGAAGCTCGCTTGGGAAGCGACTGAGTGCAGGATGCGTGAAAGGTGACCGTTCCATCTTTTGCTTGACCCGCTCCGCGTGTGCTCCGCGACCCCTTCTTCTCGCCCAAAATGATGTCACTATGCTTGTCTGCATATCCTTCGGCAATGTCGGCTCCTGACTCAGTGGTGTGCATGTTCGGCCTTGTCACTGTCAGACTCTCATTTTTGGGAGATTTTTTTTTTTCTCTGTTGCTGTTGGTGTTGTTCTCTCACCGGTGTCATGTCCTTGTTAGACGGCCAGAAAGTGTGCGCGAAAAAGAAAACCACGCCTGGACTGAGGGTGGAGTGGGGATACAAGACAATTTGCTAAGCACATGAACTTGAGGAATAAAGTACCTAAGTACATACATAGTAATACTTTGAGGGGGGGGATGTTAGTGTGAGCCTCAACAAGCCATACCTACCTAAAGGTAGGTACGCAATGACAGACCCATGCGCGCCCGCGGGTCGCGCCGCAGCGTGGAAAGCTAGAAGCATTATAGTTCATTTGAAGCTGGATTGTGCCCTTGATGGACGCCTGGGCAGCCTGGGCGGTCCAGGTCAAGCTGCAAAGATTCGGGGACAGTGCTTAGGTTTCCTCTTTTAGGCTTTGGGCATCAACGGGGATTATCCACGTCCCATACCACTGTAACACTTACAGGCCCTACGATCGACAGGGGTGTCCGATCCTTTTATATTTGTGTGGAATTCTTCATATAATTTTGACTCCGGATCTCCTTTATCATGGGAAGTCTATGTTAGGTAGGCAAGCCTTTTATTGTTGTGGTGTGCATCTTATCAAGGTAGTATGTCCCAAGACTAAAGAGCATCTTCTCACCAACATACCTTGCTTCAAGGCCGTACGGTTCCCTGCTCATTTGAGTAGATTGAGAGGCACGGCACAATGCATGCTATCTTCTACTTTTGTCTTGGCCTTCTTGCTACCTACCTAGGTACTCAGGCTAGGTATGTGAAGATGACCGGGCAATGGTGCGCCGAGCAAGGGCACCCACAACGGGAGTCCCGAGACAATGACGCTCCCTCACATCCATCCGTAAGCTTCATGGCCAATCCCTTCACACACAAAAATTGAACACGGCTTTCACGAGGGGCCAATCTGAGAATCATTTCCAGAGGCTAGCGTAGACCACCCTCTCCCCGCGAAAAGTATTCCTCGAGTGCAACGTCACCCAATTATCTACCATCAGTACATCTCCACGCTTCCAATCGAACGATACAGCCAACTCATCCATAATTTCGAGACATCTGCCCAAGATGTTCGCATCAAGTGGGCTGCCGTCCCCCAGCACTACAGCCTTGCGAGGATCGTTCCGCTGGTCTTTCCACCCCGTGAATGCCGCGACTATACTATTGAACCAGGACGTCTTACCAGTCCGGGGGTCTTTTTTGGTAGCCGGTATCACCTCTGTTGTGGTCTTGAGAAGTTCGTCTTCCAGCCACTCGACCTCCATACCCGTTCGTCTCGCAACGCGCTCTGCGTCCTGCTTTCGTTGAACGGCAAATGTAGACTTCCATCCTCTCCCGATAGCACTGGACGGATCGTCCTCCTTTGGTAAAATCCGTACATATCTCACTCCCTTCTCCTCCAGCTCGGCGACAAAGTCTGGGAATTCGCCTTTGATGCGCTCATACACCAGGTTAGACAAGACAATCGGGGTCTGACCCCCTTCGATGGGTGGCTTCATGCAGTAGAAGAACAACACTCCCGGGTGACTCTTGCTCTGGGCCATCTCATGGTGGAAAGGGATCAGTTGGTCCGCTGGAGACTCGTTTGCTGTGAAGACAGACCTCGTGATCACAGTCCGCGGTGCAGCACCGCCAATGTACGGAAAGGACTCTAGCCCAAAGGCCTTGCAGACGGCATCGAAATCGACTGGTCTAGATATGGGTGGGCAAAAACCCCGGAGCAGAATGGCTCCGTGCACTTGGGCAAGCTGCACAAGCTTTGTTTGATTCCGCTCGATCCAGTCGACGACAGCGTCTGTAGATGTGAAAGCCGTGGTCTGTGTTTCTGGCTCAGGTTCACCGGGAGTTAGGACCAAAGGAAAGGTGATAGTGCTTCCGTCAACAGTGAAGTCCTTTTGTGCGGAAATCCGGCCGGTCGTGGCCGGTGTCAAATCCGGAATCGTCGCCACCTTGTCGGCTGTCATTGCTAGAAATCCGGGCCCGATACCAAGCCTTCACCGGAACTACTAGCTGTTCGTCAAAACAATTGGGATCGGGATTGAGATGCCCGTGCGTGGTAAATTCGACAATGATTTATATACCTTCTAAAGATTCCAGATAGCCGTCGATGGCGCAATCAAGGATGGCCCCACGTTGTGGCTTTCGGCGCGAGCCTTGACGCCCCGTTTCCCGGACGGCTCCGGATGTCGCCATCGCCGGTGCGCCGAGATTTACTCCGGTCAGATTGTAAGAACTCTTACTTCGATAAGCTATAGAGTACAAATCTTCTATATGCGTTCTTCAAAAGTGTAGTCGTCACAAAATAGCAGTCGGCCTGGCCCGAGACTAGTCGGAGGGCTAGGATCCAGGACAGATACGGGAACCCAATAATACTTCAGATCACGATGCGAAATGACTGGCACAGGGGGGTTGGAAATTTCCATGAGATTTCTTTATGCAAGGAGTCTCCATCAAGCCTGCGTGCTTGTCTTAGTCTGTGTTCTTGAGGATGGCTACGTAGCAAGATCCCGTGTTGGGCAGCCTCCCTTCGTCCATTCCAGACGCCGGCACGTTCCCTGAGCACATTGTTCAAGGGGCAAACCTCATAAAGGGATGTAATGAGTCCCAGGCTCTTTTCTACTTCACGATTGTCGGCCCAACTTCCGGGAACGTAAAAAAAAAAGACGCTGGATGTCCGTTCACCACTGAAATACACGCCCGACAATGGCGGTTCAACTCAAAAATGGTGGCTCATCAGATGACAGATCGGCGAGCCGCTGGAAGGCTTTCATGCTAGCATCGCTGCTTCTGACCTTCCTATTCTTAGGTTTCTTCAGCAAGCCCCTTCTATTTGCTGACCAAGGCGTGCACCACTCTTCTTCTGGCGACCAGGATATTGTCAAAAAACTTCACTCGCAAGGCGTCCTCAACGTAGTGCCCGATACCGACAGACCTTTGGTACTGTACGCCTACGCACATTCGGACAATGCCTTGACCAACCTCAAATTCTTCGTTGAGAGAGCCTTACATGCCCGAGCCGATTTTGTCTTCATCTTCAATGGCGATTCAGACGCGGCAGGCCTTGTTCCCGATCATCTGGAGAATGTACGAGTGGTTACAAGGCCGAACGCATGCTTCGATCTCGGCGCCTTTGGGGATGTATTGGCCCAAGATAACTTGTGGCTGAGATACAAACGATTCATCACGCTAAACGCCAGTATTCGTGGGCCCTTCTTGCCCATGTGGAGCGACGACTGCTGGACGGATGCCTTCCTCAATAGGATTACGGACAAAGTCAAGGTGAGTCTCTCACCTGCATCGCTTTTCGGACGGGTGTATATATCAGGGCTAACCAAATCACTTCCATATGCAGCTCGTCGGCCTCACGTACTCATGTACTCCATCTCCTCATACGCAGTCTATGCTCCTCGCCACAGATCAGGAAGGCATGCGCGTCCTCATGGATCCGAATTTGGCGTTCTCGGTACCTCTCGATACTCCGCCCTGGGGTGGTGCCGAGCTTCCTACTGGGTTCTCAGTCTGTTACACTGAATATTCGCACGCTGTACGTCCATGGTCCCTTTCACTACCACGCTCCCCAGCAATATGGAGACATGGTCCCAGGAACAATGCTTGGTATTGGTTTCTAACTGGCTTGTGATCAAGGTGCACGCCGAGATTGGCCTAACTCGACTCATTCGCTCCCAGGGCTACGAGGTCGACGTTATGCTGACCTCGGTGCACTCGGCGAACGTGGCCGAATACTGCAATCCTGACAAGGCGGGCGACGCGGACGACCATCTCAAATCCGGGGGCTATTTTGGTTCAAACGTACATCCATATGAAATCATGTTTGCAAAAGCAAATCGCGGCATCGATGACAACCTGTTGAGTTTATTCACTGCATGGCATTACCAGATGAAAAACCAGACCAGTTGGGAGAAGTGCTCGGCACGGAAGAGACGTGATTGAGGACATTGAGATTCCGGAGTTGCATGGCTTTTGCTACAGGGTTGTAATTCTGAAGCGCATTATGTATAATACATGAATTCAAGACTCAATAGACAAGCTAGTATCAAATTAGAGACATGCGGGTCTTCTACAACTCGGCCACCCCCACAGCCACGCCCCCCACGTCTCTTTCGTTCCGTTACTGAGGTCTATCTAGGTATATCTTGATAATTTACTGTCAAGACAGTCTCACATCTAGTCCAGATGTGTATAGTGCCATACAATCCAACAAAGAAAAGCGGAAAATTACCGAGATCCAAATTAGCAGCTAATTGAGGTACTAGCTCAGTTGAAAGTCGACCGGCAAAATAGCAACGCACGAATGTCCGGCGCCGCAAGTCGGTACAACAGGCGCATCATAAAGAAGGGTCTACTGCGGACGAATAGCAACGAAAGTATAGACACACGCTTTGTAATATCTCGTTCCTTGCGAGATTCGGTCAGTTGCTCAAGCTAGGAAGACATGTCGGGACTCGAAGGTGTACGCGCGATTGGACTGTCGATGCGGCTGTGTCGTTCAGGAGGGGCACATGACCAAGCTTACCCTCGGTCAGCCAGTTCTGCGAACTTGCGCAAAACCACATCTGGGCCCGAGATAGCATGCGGGGGCATCTCAGAGTGGCATAAGACTTGCACCAAGGATTCGATTTCAATTCCAGCTGCAAAGAGTCCCAAGGCATATACCATTATTTCCTAAATATACTCGCCCCGAAAAAATGGCTGATGTACACTATCAAGGCTTCGTGCCGCACCGCCCGCCTGTTCCGATGGTCAGGTCGATGTCATTTCACGGACTCCCTACCGGCCATGGGGTTTGGCACACACCGGCTTCGCCTCTTGATATTCCCGGTGCGTCGCCACCTAACCGGTCTAGGAGACTGCCGTATCTCCTTTCCGTGTCTGTCCCAGATAATGCCGATGCGGTCCTGTCTAGGTCGCTGCTGGAGCAGTGTCGCCTAGACAGTATCTCGGATCATAGTCCGCGATCATCAAGTCTAAAGCAATACGGTAGCTGGGCGTCCAAGGTCTTTTCCGAGGTCGCTAGCAGCAACAAGGCCTCTTTATCGACGTGTGCGTCATCCAACATTCTGGAAGAAGCCACAGAGGTAGATTCGAGCATCCAAGGCACCGATACGACGTTCACCAAGAAGAAGTGCACAGAAAGACGGACCGAGCCTCAGGACTCTGCATTGTCAGCGGCCTTGCGCGGAACCTCTTTGACACAGGAAAAAAGCCAAACAGCGGACCGGATTGAACTTGTGCGGCCTCCCAGTGTTGACGCCCAAGAGGAAGACCAAAGATCCGTCAGGACCTTGCAAAGTAACAAGGATAAGCATCACGCCAGTAATGGTGACCAGCTAGTGGCACCGATCTTGATTCCTTCAAACCAGAAATCTTCGCCAGCCACCTCGAGCACCGGCTCTTCATCAAGTGCTGAAACATGGTCGGACTGGTCCGGAAATTCGTCACCGGGCTCAATCTCACAATCTTACCAGAGAAGAGCACTATTGGACCGATTGATGGAGTACTGCTATGCGATCCTTGCAAACAACTACACGGAATTTAAAGGGGACACATCCACAGCAGACGCTCAATCATCTACTTCTTCGTTTTCTCAAGGAGGTGCAGGCCAGAACATCGAAACTCCAGGGCAACGCAATAGCCATGGCAGAAACAACAGGAAACGCGCCAGTCACAAGGAATCTGATGCTAGTGGGGACTCTGATGATGATGGAGACAAGGGTCTCGGGTCGAAGCGAGTTAAAATGGAAGAGAACATGGGGAAAAGACTGGCATGTCCGTTTTTCAAGCGAAATCCTCAGAGATACCAAGAGGAGCGGTCGTGTGTGGGACCTGGATGGAGGACTGTTCACCGGTTGAAGTGGGTCCACGCTTCCATTCTATGAGAATATTAACCAGTATTCTGCTAATTTACGGACAGAGAGCATATTTATCGGTGTCATACCCTTCCCGTTCACTGCCTCAGATGCCACGAAACCTTTGCAAGCGAGGAAAATCTCCAGACACACTCGCTATCTGATACACCATGTCAGAAGCGCCAGCCCGGGGGTGAACCTCGGGCTGTGCTAGAAGGTATCGGCCTTGCCCAGGAACGTCGACTGAGAAGTAGGAAGAGGACCAACAAAGCTGAGGAAGACAAATGGCGAGATGCATACAGGATATGCTTCCCCGACGACGTATCGGTGCCTAGTCCCTGTAAGTTCAAATCGAGACAAACGCATAGATGCTTGAGTAAGACTCTAAATTCTTTGCATCCCTTTTAGACTATGAAATACCAGCACTAAGTGAAAGTATTACTTCTGCCTCATCGTCTGGACTCGTTCAATACGAAGATTTCGTGCGAACCGAATTGCCAAGGAGGGTTAGGCTGGAATTAGATCGGCGGCTGGAGCAGGAATGGATTCCGATTGAGGAGCGCCTCAGATCGCAATTGTCTGACATGATGAGGGACATCCAATTGACGTTGCTTGAAGAGTTCAGGCTTCGAGCCGCCCGGGCCAACACCGAGTCACTTCCAGCGAGTACTCCGTCGACTACTAATCAGCCAAGCGGAACGCCTCAGCGTCAACAGATTGCAGTCGACTATGCTTCCATCGGAGCGAATATGGCTGAGTCTTCAGCCACCAAGTCAATCGACTACTCACATGTCCGCGACTCGTCTTTGGCTGGTTTCTCGGCCTCACATCAAGCATTGGAAGGTTGTAAGGCGGTCGAAAACTCTGGAAATTATGCGGGGCTTCACACAGAATTGCCTTTATTTGGTTCTTGGGACACAAGTCAACCAGAAGATTATATGATTTCACGAAATGGGGGCCTCGAGACTCTAGATTGGGCCGATGATGATGGTGCTATGGGTTGCTTTGTGCCTGACGTTGAGGACTGGACTAGGTCTTGGGGGAACAGGGCCTAAGTGTGTGATTTGATAGATGGCCACCGAAATGTAGAAACTCTATGGAAGAGAGCGTGTTTCTTGGTGAGGGCGACACACCTTGTCCGCGTCGGTCTCGCAGACCACACACGCTAATGACACTCTCAATTCAGATCACCTTGAAGAGCTGAATGTAGTACTCCGTCGAAGAGCAAAAATATTCGTACAGAATACATATTGATGAGTCAGTAAGTCCACGAGCTCTATTTGAGGTTACAACACGAAGCTCAGGTTGGAATGAAGCATGCAGCTACAGCCGGTGACCAAGAAGTAAGCCTCGACCAATGTTAAAACCGTAAATTCGTCAAGTATAGCAATAGACAACCACAGCCGGTGTTTGTGATTGTATACTCTGTATAACAGCATTTATGAAAGTATGCCCACGTAACTTGACACAAAAGATCAATTAATCTTTCCAAACCCAACCCTGCTGTGTTTCCGTTTGATCATTGAATCCCCAAGCCTGACTACTAGTATCATGCACAGTAGCCCTCCTCATATCCCTCACATACTTCCCTTCATAACTCCCTTCCGTCGCGCGGTGCATCACGCACGTATTATCCCACATCACCAAATCCCCCTCGTTCTCCCACTCCACACGCACCACATACTTGGGCTGCGTAGCATGCCCATACAGCCGCCCCACCAAACCATCAGACGCCTCCTTGCCCAGCCCTTCAACATGGTGCACATGCGACGCAATGTACAAATTCCAACGCCCGCTCGCCTCGTGCACCTGTGCAAGCCGATGCCGCGCCATCGGATGCGCCTCCGGGTCCACGTCCGCGAGCGCAAGGAAGTCCGGGCTCGCTAGCTTGCGGCTGTGCATGAGCGAGTGTGCCGCCACATAGTCCCGGCGCTGCAAGTCCTCGCGCATCTCGTCCGACAAGTCGTCCCACGCCGCGCGCGTGTCTGCAAACTCGGTTGCACCGCCCGTGCCGGGAGGAGGGAGGCGCGCAGCGCGCAGGAGGGACAAGGAGGCGCGGCGTGGGTTGAAGGAGGAGTCGACGTGGAAGAGCAGGTTGCCTTTGGCCATGTGGTGAGCGTAGGCGCTCGGTGGGGTGATGGTGGTGTTGTCGGGCTGGAGGTTGGAAATGTCAAAGAGGTAGGGCGTCGAGAGGCGGTGCGGTTTGTTCACCTTTGTGGTGTAGGGGGAACAGTCGTCGAGGGGGCCGAAGCGTGCGGCGAAAGCTACGTGGGTGTCGTCGGTGAGGGCGGTGCGCCGGAAAATGAGAACGCCATACTGGTTGAGGGGAGAAATAGGTTAGTTTAGCTTTAGGATGGTTGAGAATGTTCACGATGAGATGAGGGTACGTGCCTTTGCAATGCCTGCTTGGAGCTCCGCGAATGTGTCGTCCGGAATCGGGTTGGAGAAGTCCACGCCTTTGACTTCTGCGGCGACGGTAGGATGGAGGGGAATAAATTCGATTTCCCTTTTGTGAGGCATTGTTGATTCTGCTACTTTGGGCGAAAGGCTTGAATAGGTCACTGATTAAGATATGAGATGAATCTCGTCCTTTGCACGCACGTTGCAAGGTTGATGGTCTGTATTCCCTCTTTCGGCATTGTGAGTGACGGCATATGATAGTCGCTCAGTGAGCTTTCCCCTCTTCGAATTTGCCTGAACCGGGTGTGTGATGGTTGGGGATGAACGATTACTAGATACCTATATTAGAAATGATGTTCAGTCAACAGCATTGCTTTGTCGAGCAGAGCTCTCGATGATTCGTGCAGATGATGATGTTTCTTCATCGAAGTGCCGAACACCGAGAAAAATACTACCCCATACGGAATACGTAGGACTCGAGACTCACTCGGGCAATATGCTCTACACCCCCAAATTCCATGTTATACTGATAAGCGGTGACAGACTTCGACTAATAGCCTCATGTCTTGAAAGCTGGCTGGAAAACTCCAAAGTTGTCCTCTTACGCTGTTTTCCCTCCTTATAAGCAGACTCGAAGTCCTCATTTGATGGAGCATGTCTCTTGACGACATACGTTATTTGCCTACTCTGGGGCCACGCATTGACCACACAGTACTGCCTCGACAACGGCCGATGATATAGGAATGCAAAGAAGACATCTCAGGATTTCAATATAAGCTCTGGAACTCGGATCGCCACTCGACGGACCGAATGTTTCAAACATTCAGGGGAAAATACACCGTAACATATGCCAGTTACTCAGGGTAGAAAGGTGATCAATCACACGAGTTCGTTTGGATTATATTCGGAATTAGCAAGCCATCAAGAAAGCAGAAGGTTGCTAGCTCCGAGGTGTGGTCACCGAGTGGATCGTAACTCTTCGGTCTCGTGTGACAGTGGATCAAAAATAGATTCGCTCAAGATCCTTGGGCCTTGGAATTGGAAGAAGAACTTCCCAGGTTGACCATATTCTGGGGAATGAGTTTGATGTGACGAGAGATCTCATCCCAACGGAGTACAGGGTTCATTTTTTACCGTCCCGAGAAACGCCAGAGCACAGACGAGGTACATGAAGAGACGTGCTGGAGCGATTCATTCTTGATCAGCTATCTCCAAGCCTTCGTTTGCCAAGTCGCGATATCGCATGATAGTTTTCGCGTTGTATTCTCAGAAAGGCTGAAAGACGGACATCAATTTCGACAAGTTAATTACAAGCCCGGGTAAGGTACACCAGCAAGTACGGAGATTCTACTGTACGCGGATGTCGTCTCAAGTCCGAGACGTAGAGCGGGAATAACGGAAGCCGCTCCCAGTGGTGTGGAACGCTTATTACAGAGCTGAGCGCTGTCGAAACGAGCTTGGAGGCGGCGCTGGCGCGGTGTTGGGTCGCGCGCACACGCCCCCCGGGGTAGGAACATACACCCTAGCAACCCTTCTGCATGTAACCGAGTCGGGAGCTAGGAGCCGGGAATTCCGTGGGGTGTTGGGCGTTGGAGCGGGGGGAGCGACCAGAAGAGGAAATACCATAACTGGGCATTCCAATGTATAATGGATCAAGGTTCGCCATTCTCAGGTTGCCGTTCAGAGTACGAGTCATGTTGTACTGAGCATTGTTCACTTGTTGCTTTTTCCGGGAGGTTTGGGGGTAACATGCCTAGGTGGCAATCCATTCGTTTAGGAGGGCTGGTCTTTGGGCTCGCGAACATGCGCTAAAGGAGTGCCACTTGGGTACCTACAGAGTATTGCAGTATTGCACTGAGAAGGATGTTTGTTTTGGGGTTCCCGGGTAGCGGTTCGTGCATGCACAGAGAGAGACCAAGGCGTGGTGGGAGCATTACCACGTCACATTGGCCCCATAAGCCATGCAGTTCGGCCAAGTGCGCAAGCATGCTTTAGTACATGGTGACCCGCCTCTGGGCAAACAGACATACGATATTGATGGATACGGTACTATGAAGCAATACTATATACCTGTCTACGATGAGCACTGTCAGCGGCGGTGCTAGGTATACCAGTTCAAAACATGGACCGAGTGGAGATGGTCACCGTCCAAAAGCACACAAGGCACAAAGGCACAAGTCCAAGACAGGAAAGCTTATCGACACCATCGAGGCACCTTAGTACGTGGGACCGTTACTCCCGATGCGTGCACGCCTTCCTGAATGGGCGAAACACGACATGGCCCGCGGTCCAATAAGTGATATTCACCAAGACATTTGCGAATCCAAATAGTGGTGATGGCAGGCAGACATGAGATATCATGTCACGGTAGTACATATACACCATGTTTGATACACACATCTGCCATGGCAAAACCCAAAGGGATCCATCCAGATTCAGGCTCAAGGGTCTTATTCATCCAGCATGCCGGAAGCGTTCTCGGCTCTTTTTCGCTGGAAAGCTAATTAGGCTCTGTGTAACGCGGCTACGCGGGAATTTGTACGGATACGCCCCCCTGGGGTGCTGCTAAAGTCAAGGCACCCTTGAGCAAAAGGTCCTGTCTCGTACCGGCGTACCAAATGGTCAGCCACTAAAACTACCCTGGCATGTATCATTGAGAGACGCCGTCACAACCTAACCTCACCTCACCTCACCTCACCTCACCTCATGCCGGGTCGGAGAGGGACGTTCATGTTTGTTCAATTGTGTCTTTTGTTTCTTCACTACGAAACACCAAAGAGCATCCGAGAAGGTGGCGCCGACTCGGCACTGAATCGCCATCCACCCCGGCTCCAGCTTTGCCGCTCGGAAGCTACCGAACGTCGCTGCTAAATCAGACCCGAGCGGGCGCCTCAATTTCCATTTCTGTCTCCGTCTCCTTGTCTCGTCCTTGTCTTGCCTCGTTTGGTCTGCCGACCTCACTTCAACACCACGAGACTCTCTCCACGACAACGCAACAACCCCAAAGTCACTCTTGACGACCTCTGAACTCCACGCACTACGCCTTACACCATACCCCCCCCCCCTTTTACGCCACAACTATTGCCGACTCCTACCGACTCGACACAGATGGCGCTCCCGGGCCTCTCCTAGCAATGCCCTCTCGACCTCAGCTGGGCGTCCAGCAGCGACAGCCCCCCTCGAGGTCACTCAGCGCTCAGAGCAGCCTGTCGCAGAGGCCCGCTCATCAACGTTCCCTTTCTAACCAGTATCTTCCTCCTTCACCGGTACGAAACAACGCCGCCGACTTCCCCACCACCGGTTCCTCCGCCGCCGCCGCCGCCGCCGCCGCAACAACAACTGCAAGCGCCGACTCCAGCCAGTCTACCAATGTTGCGCAAACACAATATGGCACCCCGAGGAGAGGCCCCTCGCGCCTCCGCCTCGAGCTGGCAAACGACAATATCACCCACTCAGGCTTCGTCGAGTCACCCACCGGTTCTGCCCCCCTCGATCTTACCAAGTCCTTCACTCCGTCACGTGTTATGCCCCCCAGCATGACCGATGCCTCAGATATTGGGGACATGGGCAGTCCGAGGACTTCAAGAGGTGGACAGAACGTCGAAGATATCAACACTCCCCTGCCATATCCTCGTCGTCGTTGCCGATTTGCGCTGCCCGACGGCAAAAGAGCCATACCTGCCACAGGGCCCGCGTTAGCAAAAAGAGACAGTCTTCGCGACAACAGACCGAAGGCGTACAAAATGGAAGTACCTGCTGAAGCTCCACGGTATCTTTTACTCGGAGGATCCAAGGATGGCGGCGCAAAAACGTCCACCAAGGATCCTCAGGCAAGGGTCGGTAGCGCAAAGGACCATCCCACAGGATACGCTGATTTTGGGCCCTGGAGTGGTGACGGACCCGAGGACCACTTCACCCAGACTTTCATCCAGAATGGCTACTTTGACAAGATCCCCGTCGGCCAATCAGAGACCAACTCAGCCAAGGGCGCCATATTCCCTAGCTTGAAGCATAAAACTGGCTTGTATGCGCTGTCTACAGTCTTTAGCGGACTGCTGGCATCAAGGCGACATAATGGACAAATAACCGCACCCTCAACATTCAAACCTCCACCACGCGCGACGTTACCGGACACAAGGAGGGAGGCCTGGCTGAAGGAACTCGCCAACCCTACCATTTCGCTCCGAAAGCTCAGCAGGACCATTCCACACGGCATCAGGGGCAAGGGCTTATTGGAACAGTGCCTCAACAAAAGCATTCCGACGGTTCGCGCTGTATGGCTGGCAAAGTGCGTCGGCGCTTTGGAATTAAGAGCTTTCAAGCGCAAAGGCATGAACACTGCTATTGTCATGGGCGGCGAAACCAAGTGGATACGAGACTGGACCGTATTCGTGGAACAATTCGTCGACGGAGTTATCTCGTCATTTGGGGACAGCGACTGGAAGAACAAAGTCAATTATGCGTGAGTGGTTCGTGCTTTCGAACCAGTTCCTGACTAACATATGGCAGCACACGACTTGCAACACATTTGTACGCCGACCATTTACTCGACCGTGAGCACTACATGGAGTGGCTTGTTTCCGGACTGGAGAATTGCCCACAATCCAAATTACCAATGTATCTCCTGATCATACAGATATATTGGAAGGACCTACTCCGTCTGAGAAAATACGGCCGTCGACTCGTTGCTGCTCTCCTTACTCATTACACAACGGTAACTACCTGGACTTAAGTTTCCCTTCAATCACACGTACTGACAATTTGGGGCAGATTTATACACATCCTGACAGCGACATCTTTGCGCCACTATCCTCAAGACTACTCTTACTCATCAAATCGCTGATGACCACAACCGCTGTCAACTTCGTGTCTCCGTCAACCTGGCCAAAGCACAGAGATACGTTGGCAGCATCTATCTCTGCGGATGAAGAGATTTATCAAGCAGCCTACAGACTGATCAATCACCGCAACGAACAGCTTCTTTCGAGCGTACGAGCGCCGCCAGCAGCACGCCAAAACCTGATTAAATTGCTTGATGGGGCTCTTTACGCGCCTATTTTCGACGATTTTGTAGCCAAATATCAAAGTCTATCGCAAGACCGAGTATCGTCGATCAGGACCATCTTGGATTGGTGCACATCGTCGTATCGACCCGGCATTGCCAAAATCTACGTCGCGCATCGGCTGTTGGCTTCTTGGGCAATCGCAGGGGTGGATATAACCCAGGTTATTTTGGAGTTCATGGTCTCGGATCCTCTCGAACAAATGGATCGCAAGACCGCGTTGTATCATCTTGTGTCCGAGCTTGTCCGATCCCGCCACTTCGATTCGATGCGGTACATCCAGTGGCTGATTGCATGCGGTGGACTATACGATCCGAATGGTGTGAGACCAGATGGGCCTGCGATTAGTAGGCTGCTGGTAGAACTGCCCACCTCTGATCTACCAGAATCACTGAAGACTATGCGCGCCAACATGCTTGGTCGAGCAGCTTACAGTGTGGACGATGAGGCGATGGATACGGCCATGGCTATCGACTGCGTCAAGAACAGTTTGGGTTTGTATTGGAACGCTACCCAGCACAACGCCAGCATACCGCTTCATAAACTCTGCAAGAAAATTCGGATGAGCAGTCGCGCTCTGAAGTCAGGGGTTGGACAGTGCCTTCGAGAAGTTGTTATGATGCAGTCCGAATTCACGCTGGGTGCTGGCAAAGAAGATCTACAATTCCCAATGTCGACATTTGTCGCTGTGCGATCCATCCTTGAGGCCGCAGAGGATTTTCAGACGCTGGCGGAATTCCTGAAGACGATGTCAGGCTTGTTTGATGCTGATGTTCTGTCTGCCTGTGCTGATACCCTCAACCTTCACCTGCCCACCTTTGGAGCTCTCGGTGTTGTGAAGGACTTGTTCGATGTTCTCGTGGCAAAGCTCGGCAAGATCAACCAGACGCAAGGCCTGATTACAGTGCGTCCGCTGCTGCCGTCGATGGCCATGCTTGCGCCGCGGATCCCGGGGCAGGAGCAACTTGTGAATCACCTCACAGAGACCATTCGCAACGATCGTAACAGCGCAGTCGACGCATCTTCGCCTGTTAGTGATAATATGGCTGCCCGGATTCAAGATGAAGAAGGCGAGCTGCTTGACGAGATTGAGAAGCGTCTAGCGAATAAGACGAGCATGGACCGCACAACGATGAACAGCTTCTTGAACAAGATCATTCCGAAGATACAGGCATGCTGGGACAAGCCTGATGAGAGGCTGCGGGCGTACGGAGCTCTACTGGCCAGATTGCGGCACTTTGACACTCCGCATTTCGACTCTTTCATGACCAAGTGGGTACTTGGCGTGCGCAACCCTCAGAGTCGACCTCCGCTTGCGCAGATTTTCCCTCTCATGGTCAGCGTTGGGTGTCTCAATTTTTCAATTATCTTGACCACGACTAGCGATGCTGTCTCTAGCAGGCCTAACATGACCGGAAAGCCTGCACGGCCGTCGACTTATGTCCAGGAGGTCCTGGAGTTACTGACTGCACCGCCGACTGCGAAAGAGTACAAAGCCTTGTTAACGCCAGAGGAGATATACCGATTCCAGATTTTGCAGGATCAGGCACCGAAAACGCATTTCAAGGAGGTTGTGGCACTGGTTCGGAATGCGTTGACAGAATATTGCGCTTCTTTGGGTCAAGCGGACGGGCCGATTGTGCCGCTTGCCAGCCCCAAGGCCCAGGACCGACTCATAAATCTACTCAGGAACCTGGTGTTGACTGAACAAGTCAGCGTGCCCAAGCTTTTGGCGCTGAAGACTGCAGACCCTGCCGTAGGGAAGATGATGGACGATATCACAACGCGACTCCTTTTCCCAAACGACCCTCCGGGTAGTCCGTTCACTATTGAGCAGGTCCTTGGTTTTGCGAACGAGTTTACGCTCCCATTCTGTCACTTGAAATTGTCCCAGTGCATGGCTACTGTCGAGGCAACTGGTGTCAGCCCCCAGGAGCGTTTGCAGACTACCCTCGAGGTCTACGCGAAGGCCATGGACGACGCCATCGATTCCCGAAACATAACGTGGACGGGAATCCTGCCTTCACTGCCGTCTGAAGTCACCCATCATCTTCTGAACCGCGCACAAACTCGACTTTTCGATCTGCTCCCATCAACAAAAACTCCTCTTGCTGCGCCTGCCGAGAGCAACTTTTCTGTAGCTGAGACCTTGCTCTCCGTTATAGACACTATTACTCGTGGCCCGCCAACGAGCTCGCGCCCGGCGACGCAATTAGCCCCCCTGACGGTTGACCGACTGGCTGACCTTTGGGAACTCCTCGCGTCACCAGTAGAAGCCGACGTCAAAATCCCAGTGCTCACATCCTGGCTCCCGCTCATGCTCTCATACCTGGCCCTCTACGCTAGCAACTCCGATGCCGCCAACAAAGCAAACAGCGAAGTACGAGGGCGCGCTCTGCTCGTTCTCTCAGGCCTTCTCCAGGAGCTCGAATCACTTTCCTCTCTCGCGGTCTGCGACGCTCGCGTCCCCTCCAACCTCGTTCCTCAACTCACACAGCGTATCTTCGACCTCGCTCTCCTATTTGTTGATTCGCTCCCCGATGATGTGCGGCAAACGTGCATCCGGCACTTGCGGGACGCGTTGGCGGATTCTCGGCTGAAGTACATTTTCAGTTGGGCGTCGACGCCGCACCTGGAGATGAGGTTGGCGCATAAAGAGAAGAGTGGTGGCGGCGGCGGCGGCAGCGGCAGCGGCAGCAGCAGGCAGCGCGTGCCGGGATTTTTGGGGCATGCTTCAATCGGTCAGAATGTGTGGGGAACGCCGGTGAGCGCCGTGGGGACGGGGGAGAAATTGAGTGCGTTTACGTACCGTAGGTGGGAAATCTTGAAAGACACGACGCCAAGCGTGGGAGAGAATGACACGAGCTTAAGCTTGTCGCTTTTCGAGGCCATCAAATTGCAGTGAGGAAGCTACTCACAGAGGTCGCAATTTCGAAGAAATGAGGAGAGAGATCTATTGCCGTTGGTGCCCGGCTTCTTCTCTCAACACGTACATGTGTACATATACACGGGCCATCCATCAATTACGCCCTTTTCCCTTTGTCTTTTTGTTACATACTGTCGGTGGGGTGGAGCACACGATATCATGGAGTCGATGTCACGACTCATCTTTTGTCTCGGGACGGGTTGCATAGCATACAGGATGGGATTATCATATAGTAAGGGAAAGATATCACATGTACGAGGGGGTAAAGAGAATTTCCTTACGATTCTGTTTCTTGCCAACTTTTCCCCTTCCTTTCCTTTGTTTTTAGACAGACATGGTCGGGAGGGGGCCTTATTATTCTGCTCATAGCATGCAAATCGCGCTTGAGCTTGGGAAGGAGAAATAACAATACCATTGCCCTTGTGCTTTTACAAAGACTCAAAATATTTTACATCATTTACTTGTTCAAGCAGATGCGGGGACCTAGTGAAAATGAATGGCTTTCGTTCAATTTGTTTTCTGGGGCCTAGAAGTTGTCACGCGAAGGCATGCCGTTTGACTTCACGCTATGATTGCATTGATCCCACCTTGCCCCTGCAGGGCAGGGCGCTTTGAAGATTTTATGCACTAGAGCAGGTGAATGAGGTCTGAGGACAGCTAGAATGTGAGGTCTACTGTCGTCTGACTTCCCAGATAGCTTCATGTAGAGAAGGAAGCCGCCTACTAATCTCTGATCGAAGGAGGTTGGTTGCGCAAACCCCCCTCCGACTAGGTAAACTGGCTGGACAGTTGACGCTTCGCCCAAGTATGCCCTTGCCCTTGAAATATCTTTCACAATGCAGCTTGTGATGTTGTTTGCCATGGCTTGTTTCGCTTGTGACACATTGTTGATATATATATTCTACGTAGCTACTAATGGGCTGTGACTGAGATTCTACTTTGTGTGGCAAGGCAAGACGGAGTCACCGGACTTGGCGGATACTATGCATGTAATAGGACGAGCACTACTCGACTATTTCTTTGAGTGCATACAGTATTCTTTAAGATGGCCCGAATGGTCAAATTCCCCTTTCATGGCCAAGCTATATCGTGAGCATTAACACACGATCCTGTGCCAACCACAAGTCCGAACTCATTTTGATACATCTCCTTTTAACCCACCTGCTCTCATCCGCCACCCTCCCCCCCCAAGGATTTGTTATATACTCCTTCCTGTTGCCCTGGCCCAGGCTCAAAATGAAAATCGTAATCGGCGGCACGACTGGCTTTGTCGGAACCGAGCTACTTCGTCAAGCCCTCAACCACTCAGCTTTCACCTGCGTTGTTGCGCTCAGTCGGGCGGTGGACTCCCCTTCCGATAGGCACTGAGGCGAACATCTCGAAACTAAGAGTCGTCGTCTGCAACTTCGAGGACTTGTAAACATACTCTAAAACTTTGAGGAGTGTACTTCAGGTTCTACACAATATCCTTGGCACCCTGTGGTAGTGTGATTATTTAAAGTGAAGGCTCTATGCGGGAGGTCGTTTGCAGATATGGCTAGGGGCATGAGCGGTAGGTAGAGAAGCAAAGAGAAGGTTGTCACGCACGAGCGAACGCTGTGTCACCAAAAGACAGATCACGACAATCCATTCGTCTGCTACAAGTCATTGTTGCAAGGCGCCTATGCATAGCCAACCTCCCTTGGCACATTGGGAAGACCGCAAGTCTGGCTATAGCTACGGACAAGAGCTCGCCACAGCTTATGCAATGGACTAGGCATCCAGCGCGTATAGACATCACGGTATATGAGAACATCAGGGTAACGTACACACCATGTAAGGAAAAAATTAATTTTGAAAAAATTGTCCTTGTCATTGAGGCAGCCCACACGAGCGTGAGTACTGTTCTCAGCTCGACCAAGACCCCCGCAGAGTGTCCCGTCAAGCTATCAAACCAGTGGATTTCATGACAGCCTAAGCCATCTACTTCACAACACTTGTGAGCCTACTTGTGGTTGAGCTAATACCGATCTCCCACGTGGGCCCACCAACTCGTCTGAGCCGTGCTCACACCTTTCTCTGCTCGGGTACAATTGCAGTCCCATACATAACCTCGGACCACGCAGGTAAACATCATGGTGATGACCAAATCGTCGGGTATAACCTCCATATCTTCGATCCTGTGCCTGCTCTCAAAGCAGCAACAAATGAGAAAAAAATCGCCAGGGTCAAGACGCCCCCCCCCCTTCCCTTCACTGGCCGTGAATATGGAACAAGAGATCGACAGTAAGGACTGTTGCTGATGTGTCGCTTTCGTAATGCTATAAATGCCACAGATGCCCAAAACGCCAGTGATTGCGAAAGACCGTGACCGTGTAAGATCGTGAAAATAAAATAAAACGCAAGAGACGCCTGTATGTAAACCCGAAGAAATGACACTAGACAAAAGAATTCATCAAGAGACTGTGGAGCTCGAACTGTTCTGACCAGAAAGAGACGCAATGATAAATGGAAGCAATGTAGGCGCAAGACCGCGGCGAAATCATACAATATCGCCAAATCGAGAGGAAGAATGTTTGCAAGCCTCTGCTTCGACGTGAGACTCGCAAGTCGTTGACATTGTCAAAGTCCTCTAATTGTATACAATCAACCCCAAATCGGGGCGTTGCGATACGCAGGCGAGTTATAGCTATGCAAAATGCGATAAGGCGGGTGGGCACCACCCGTGTGAGTGTGACTGCCGAGTTGGCTACCGGCGCTGAGATTACGACGATGGTGTCCACGAGGCACGTAGGGAGGCGCTCCCCATGGTAGCTGGCCACTTGTCGGTCGACCATTATGAGGATTCCAGTGCGCATTGAGATCATGGAATTGGGATTGGGGAACGACTGCAGGCCCTTGCTGCGCTGAGTGAGGCACATAGACTCCATATAGCTGATTGCGACCGACCCCTTCCAGGCTAGCCTGGTGCTTCAAGGCTGCACCGCCGGCATGCTGACCACACGTTTGGAAGCCTCGTGACTCTCGCACAAAGTCCCTGCGTACCGAGGAAACAGAGCTATGATGGCTATGCACTGAAGAGTGCGTCTGAGAACTGAGCGAGCTGCGTCGGCTTGGTGAATCTTGGGTACTCGCCTGCGACTGCGAAGCGAAATTCGACCTGGCTGGCTGGTCGCTACTGGAAGAATCACAGGGCTCGAGCCGGCGTCCTGAAGCATGTGTAGTTGAATAGCTCACAGACCTAGCAATATTATCCACACCCTCCTTGCGAGGCACAGCTGGACCTTGCGGGCGCGAAGGTGAGCGTGGAGGAGGCGCACGAAATGATGTACGTGTCACGATACTGACTGGCGGAGACGTCCTGGTCTTGGAAAGTAGCTGCGCCTCTGGCATGGTTTCTGAAGACGAGGAGGTATTATTCGGGATGGCTGTGGGTCGACTGTTCAGACTATAAGTCCTCGTTTGTGAATGATGGTCATGCCTTGTAGTCATGGACAGAGATCGACTTGGTGTGGATACGGGTGACATGATGCTGTTAATGGAGCTGCTGCCGACCGAGACATGACGTGTAAGTCCCATGACCTCGGGTCGCGAGTCTCCTGCTCCAACGCGATTTTCCAGAGCTTTTTCGGGTTCGCGAATTGGAACAGGTTTCCGTGTAAGAGATTTCTTACTCGACAACATGGACGTAGCAGTAGTCATGAAGTTTGACTGCATGGAGGCCAACGTCTGCTTCAAGAACGTTTCGTTGACTTCGCCAGGCTCAGCAGCATTGCTTTCTTCACCATCTTCTCTGTCGAGAAAGGCGGGGGTTGGCGGTAAGTCATCATCATTGGCATATTCCAGGCTTCCCACGCTGAGTATCGTTTTCAGTGTCTCCTTGCTCATCTGCGACTTCAGAGCAAGCCTCTTGTTGGTCATGGGATACAGGCCTGTGTGTTCGCGCAGCTTGGCTTCAACTTCTTTCGGAATTGAAGGAACCTTGCTGTCAACTGAATGCGTTTCGTGTACAGTGTAAGTTTGCTTCGAAGCTGATGAGCTTCTTAGACTTAGGAATCGCTGTAGTCGTCCTGGCTTCTGCGAATTGTTCGCGATGCTCAAGGAAGATGAAGACCCTTCCGAGTTCGCACTTGCAGGGCTGAGCGGTAATGCCTTAGGTGATTTGAGTTCCTGGGTTTCCAAGGTCTGGCTAGTGTCAATTGCTGCAGGTTGCTGATTTAGGGGCTTCCTGCGCATCCTACCTGGCGTGGTCGGATCTGCGCGCGTATCCGCGGCCCCGGAAGTGTTTCGCGACGTTCGCTTCAATAAATAGTCGTCTTTTGGCGGAGGGGTCGGAGCTTTACTGCTTTGTGGCGTGTCAACCGTACAATCATCCACAGCCACTGGACTTGGCAATTGGATCTTCAGTACTCTATGCGAGCCATTGCCGTGAATGATTTGTGATCGTTGATCACTATCAGTCGAACTTCTCCCCGTCTCTTCGTCCCTGGTCGCTGAAGTTTTGCTTGGGCGCAAAGATCGAAGTGAGACGTTGGAGCTGTATCCGGAGTCTGCTTTGGCTAGTGAGCTGTGATGCTGGGATGACTCTGACTTCGAATTCGAAACAAAGCCGCTGTCTGACCTGTTCACACCCTCAGGAGTCTCTGTTGAGTCGACTGCTTGCCGCGTAGAGCTCCTCGCACTCAGGTCGACTCGGACGTCTAAAACCTCAGGCGCGGAAATCTCCGTCTCGTCCTCGAATAAATGGTCATCCACGGCCGCCTGCTTGGACTGACTCATCAACGGACTCGGCGGATGGTCTTGGACTGTTCCATCGAGGCTGAGTTGAAGTTCCGACGTTGGCTGGCCTCCAAGGTTCAGGTCCGGAACCGGACTCGACAGGCTGGTTGTTGACTCCTCCCCAGCTACGTCGAGCTTGGACTTTTGTGTCTCGGCATCGGTTGCGTCCAGTGCTTCAAGCGTTGGTTCGGATGGACGGGCCACGTCTCCACCGCTGGTTACAATGCTTTCTCTCGGGGTCTCTTGAGCGAAGTAGTCTTTCAATTTGCCGTCGGACTTGGTCTCCTCAACTTCGTTGAAAAGGAGGCGAAAGGGATCGGGAGTCAGCACCGGGCTGCCGTTGGTTATGCGAAGAGTCCCAAGTTTGAAGGCTCCTGTAATGCTGTAATCACTGTCCTTCGGAGTTGCTACGCCGGGCACCTCGCAATTCGCGGCTTTGGGAATGGCAAGTGGCGCAAAGGAAAGCAAGTCGCTTTCAGATTCCTCAAAATGGGTGGAAGGTTGTCTTGACATGCTGGGTGTTGGGGGATGGCTATGGCGCAGGCTAGACCTCGTCGATCTGGCAGCCGTCGGACCGGGACTAGGCCTTGTAGCAACTCCCGGAGTCTGTATCAGAGAGCGGCGCCGCATAGGAGGATGAAGAGAGAGCTCAGAGTTCGACCGCGAGATTGGAGCGCTCTGTGGTTGGGCGTACATCGAAGCTCGTCTCCTTGGCATGTCATCGAATCTGGAGCCCGACAGATTGGTGGACGTCCGACTTCTGGGCAATGGTATAGGTCGATCCTGCACAAGGCTCAAGACTCGCTGGGCCTCATAAGATGACAGATCATACGCCCAAGAAGCACGGGATCGCGCGGGCGGCCAGCTAGACGGATCTTGGTCAGACAGCAAATATTGAAGCTGGGATTGGGGACACAAACTTTTCACTTGTA
This sequence comes from Gnomoniopsis sp. IMI 355080, assembly GCA_027946555.1. NCBI lineage: Eukaryota > Fungi > Ascomycota > Sordariomycetes > Diaporthales > Gnomoniaceae > Gnomoniopsis > Gnomoniopsis sp. IMI 355080. Next base: position 19,791 of record JAPEVC010000253.1, on the reverse strand, counting down.
TGCTGTCCACTCTGTAGCTGATCCGTGACATGGTGCGTCGAGACAGAATTTGCTCTCGTCACTTGAGGGACATGACCCTCAGACGGCGCAACCGGCGAGCCAATGATGGTATTGCGCCTTGACTTGCGGCTATCTGGGGGTTCCTGAGAGGACTTGGAACGAAAGAGGCTGAGCCGTCTTTGTGCCTTGGGAGCCACGAGAGGTGTGGACTTGTCCGAGCCCTGCTTGTCTTGGTCGTTATCGCCAGTGCCGGCATGGTCGTCGTCGTTGTTGCTCGATGTAGCCGAGTAAGGAATGCTCAAGAACTCCTGGACAGACTCGCCGGGCCGTTTTAGGTCGGCACCCGAAGGTGGTACAGGAGCCTGGAAGCTGGTAACTCTCGGCTTGGACAGCTTGTGGGAAGAGCGGCCTTGCGGCTCTTTGGAAGGCGTATTCCCCATAGCGAAGGCGTCGGCCGGTCGACCTCGGGCCCGGGGAACAGGCAAGGGGACAGATCAGGCTTTCATGCGCAGAATGATGGCGCCATTCCGTCGGTCTTGGATGACAGTGGTGCCGTGGGTAGATCAGGGCGGACCAGACTGTCAAGGAAACACAGTCGTACAGTTGGCTCTGTGAGGGAGTATATTATGACCGCGGGACACAAGTACGGACGGGATGACCGGTGTCGTCTGGAAGATCACTAGCCTAGGAGGTGAAGGTGAGGGTGAGGGTGGGCATGCATGAATATTTAAAACGGGATCAGGACAAGCATGAGGTCAAAGAGTCGTCAGGCTGAACAGGAGACAGGGGCGCACAGGCCGAATGGTTTCGAGAACTAGTCGGGGCGGGAGCGGCCAAGCTTGAGACGAAAACCAGTTCCGTTGCGCGAGCTTGTGCAGAATAGATCGAAGTCTTGGTTTCTTGGTTGTGTTAAGGACCAGGATCCCAGACTGAGACGGCCACTGGTGACGAGCCCTGCTTGAGTAGTACTACTGCGTATTCTGCAGAGGACTGTATGTACTTGTAGATAGAGTAAAACCAAGTTGACGGGACGGAAAACCTGCAGGAGGGTGGCAGATGGCCAAGCGGTACCACCGTGTGCAACAGGAGGTGTGGGGTGAAGAAGAGAGCAGTATATGTCTGCAGACACGACAAAGGAGCAACCAAGACACGACGACCAAGGCTTCGCAGGTCCAGTTACAGTGGCAGGCCCGAGCACATCAGACCACAGGAAGGGACTAGAAAGATGGTCTGGAAATTAAATCGGGAAATAAAATAGGAAGAGAGTTTAGAACACTCGGGTGCAGGCGTGGTCTGAAGGACTGACTGGTGAGGAGACGAACCTCACCTGCAATCGAATGTACGAGACTGGCAACTCCCCAAGGCGTTGTCAAGAACTTGGAAATGCAGAAACAGGGAAGGGGCGCCAGACCCATAGGAACTCAGTAGGTACGTCCCCTTACGGGCGGTTTCGCCCGGCGAGGCAGGTTACGGCTGGGTCTATGTGGGGTTGGCCCACTGTATTTACTGCGCAGTCCGGAGTACTCTAGTGCCCCTCCCCCGTCCCTGTAGGTACACCCCTGCCTAGATTCCCAAGCTTTCTGTTCTGTTGCTTTTCCCATGCTGGCAGTTGCACATTGTAGAATGCATGCAATTTATCTCCACCACAAACTACGAAGTAACTCGGGACGGCCACTTTACTCCGTTTTCCCAGCCTTTTGTCCCTTGCCTGTCCTCCTCCCTCACAGACAGACAGGCCTCCTCTACTATCCAAATGCACCGCAAAGTTGTCGCATATCAGCTGACTAGCACGTCAACCATTGTGACGCCAGCTGAGACAAGAACCGGAGGAGCATGAGTCTGATGTTGAGCTTGAACCTCACCAGGAGCTTCCAATTTGCGCCTCGCCTCGTCTCGGTTCTTGTCATGACTTCTTGCTGAGAAGACGACATTACAACGACCCCACTAATAGATAACGACTTTCATGGCCTTTCCCGTTCGGGGCTGCCCTGCAACAAAACCCCATCCTTCTCCTCGCGAAATGCCATGAGCCTCTCGCCACATCCTGGATACACCAACGGCTGCCATCCCTCTATCATCGCACCTCATCAACACCGCACTTCATAGGCAGTGTCCTGATTGGCAACTGGTCTCCTCGCCTGTCGGCCAAAGCGGTCACGCAAGCTTGCTAACAATCCCACTCTACGCGGTCGGCAGTATCATAGTATCGTCTTCTCCACATCAAATGATCCCAATTTAACAGACTTGTTATATGGCAGCGTTATAGCCCCCCCCCCCCAGGAAGATACATTCGCTGCTTGACAATTTACACCACTTCCACACTTGTCCACCCACGTTGTATCACGTGGCAGTCCCGAAAGCATTGCTTCCCTATCGATAATTACCATAGCAGGTATGGAAGATACACACTTTGAAAGGCATGTATTCACTCAAGGAGGTGATCATGGCTCGTCGCTTTGGCAAGGGACTGTCTGCCAATGCACCGCCATGATGCGGCAAGAGATCACCGTGTCCCTTCCAAGCGGCTGCGTTTCAGAGCCCCCTTGCTTAGTCTCCATTGGCCCAGGATTCACAATGCACCGCAGATTGATCAACAAATCGCTGCATGCGACCTGATAAAGGTATTGAAAACTGGGACAGCACCTTCTGACGTTGCGCCAGGGGCTGGCTGCCTTATTGCCCTTTCGCTGTGCCGTTACAGTCCTGGCTGGTTGGCTGGCAGGGCTTGGTGCTGACCGCTCCTTGTGGTTCGCTCACGTACCCGCAGTGTATGATCCTGTTCAAGACCTTTACCACATCAGCTATCGATACAACGCACAATCGGATTCACAGCTTTGTCAAAGGCTGGCCATCTTTCAGCTGAATGCTAGACCATTGCAATCCCTCGTCTTCACTTGGACAGTTTCCCCGATTGCTAGGTCCGTCACAATTATATACTGTACAGTCATGTGCGGTTCTACTATGTACGATGGCAGGTAGGCTACTTCCCTGATCCTTGGGCTCCGTTGTTCAAGGTCAGGGACTGTGACGGAACCAAGCAAACGGCACCGTCTTCCACACCAGCTCCTACTTTGCAGCTTCAAAGTCGTCCATAATGTTGGTTCTCTTAATAAGTGGAATATGACTAGCACATCGTCGACGTTCGGGACGGTCCAGAGCTGCAGCGAATCGGCAAAATGGTCTGACATCCCTCGCTCGCCACGGCGACGGCAGGTAGTACTATTCAGTCAGATTAACTCTTCAGAACTAGAGACGGGATACTACAAAGTACGTAAAAGATCTCGATCCCTCGGGCCGAACAGCTGGGATGGTGCGATTTTGAATTTCCTCACCGATTCCGGCAAGCACCTCAGCTCCCCACTACGAAATCCACAGCTGGGCCAGGGACGGCCATGGCTTGCAAAAGGCTTTCAGAAGTCGGCGTGCGAGGCTGTCACCAAGATCTCACGACTGTGATACGTAAAGGAGCACGCAAAGACCCTTGGTGACCAGTTGCCAGCTCCTTGAATTCCGGAACTGCTGATCAACAACAAATGCGGTCGCGGCTGCATCTAGACTTACACCTTGCCCTGCTTGCGTTTTGCCGCTGGGCAAATACATAGCTGCACCAATGTGAACCCGGCCAGCCCGAATGCGACCAAAACTGGGCCTCCTATGGTACATAGTAACGCCACCGCACTCTGCCTGGAGACGCAGATGCGAGATTCTCTGCGAGGGCCACGAGCTTCTGTCTACGCACCGTGATTGGATATCTCTGGCGGGCTTAGCGCTGTCGACTACACTGCCCACCCGCCCGGATGCAAGTCGAAAGCCCCGAACAGTCCTCCGCAGCCTCGCCCTGCCGTCTTATCTTGGAACTCCGCCGCTGTGCATTCGGGACAATACCCACTTTACTCGCCCAGTCCGGCAGTGGACCATCTATACCGGCTGATGGTTTCGAAACCCCAGAGTCGGCAATGCTATCGAGGACGAAACATAGTAGCATGACCCCGAAATTAGCAACACAAACGTCGGTGATCCTTGCCACGGAATTGTCAAAAATTCTAGTGATGTTCCGTGGACTGGGGACATTTTACACAGTAGCCAGCACTAAGCGCAACATTTCCTTATCGTGGAGCCTCGCCATCCGGCGCTGGCAATGTCGCACAACACCAGCCGCCCAATATTTTAAAGATTCGCGTCTTGCTGCCGCCACGACCTAGTCAACACAGCATGGGCAACCGAGCGTTGGGTGGCCTCGATGCACCCCCCTCACTATTACTGAACGAGGCGCGCATGAAAGTCTCAGCTGACTCGTCCACAATTCAGAACTGAGTTGTGGAGCTTCCGTGACCGAATACTCCGAGGGCGTCGCAAGAATGACGACAATTTTGCTCGCACAAGCACACCCAAGATCGGGGAAGGGAAAGAATCAACGTATTGACGATACGCGGCCGGGGAAAAGGCCCAGCCACAACCCGCTTTGCATGCCGAGGAGCCCATCCCCAGAATATCCAAATAGCGCAACTGTTAATCAGGCCCACAACTTGCAAGGCGACACACATGTCCGTTTGTAGGGTTTCGATGGCCAACTACCTACAAGTAGTATAACAAGATGGCATTCCCCGCCTTTCCGTCCCAAAAACCTGCAGAGGCCCTAGCTTAGACGATTGCGTGGCTTGCCGTTTTGGATGCTTCCAGTCATCTTGTTGCAGAGTTCGCCCGAGGAAAAGCCAATCGGCACCGAATTAATTAATTGAGTTGGTGTACTACGATCTCTTGGATCATGGGGTCCCGGAAGTTCGTCCACATGCAGCCATGGGTAAAAGTCAAAGTCACGACAGCTGAAATGTGCAGATCGCCCCCACGTTCGAAAGTCTGATGGTTACATCGAAGCTCGAACAAGAGATCCTTTGCTGGAAAGACTCACTAGGATTTTCCTACCATACTATTGTGGTACGATGTCTCTGGTGCCAAAGTGGCCACTTTGATATCGGCATAGCGAATATCGAAGAGGCTGCTACGCCGTTATCGCGAGTCCATGAGCTAAGCTCCTTGAAGGCGTTTGATATCGCAGCAACAGTGACATAGTCCACCAAACTCTCTGCGGGAACCTTCTCCTAGCAGCAACGGTAGAACCCGCCAGAAGTTTCCGAATCCTCGGCACCTTGCCCGGTCGAAGTCGAGGACCGCCGTAGTCAACCTTGGGAGAGCCTGGAAACCTGGAAACCTGGATGAGTCCTAATTGAATCTTGTGATATTCTTCGTCGGACCACGCCGTTCTCTCACTATGATAGATGCGCTATCCTGCTATAATCCAACTTGGCTATTGCTGATTATACGGTGTGGATGGTGTACATGGTCCTAACTGCCGACATGGCCGGGCATGCCGACGACTCAAGCTACAAGTTTGGGACGAAGCTTGTCGACCTATCGTCCACACCGACAAAGACGACGGGCAAAGGTCGATTACGGCTTTATCACGAAGAGCAAAATTTCATTGCAAGCTCGCCACTTCATGAATCGTTCCCGATGGCGGCGCCATTGCGTGCGGTCCAGAGCAAGTGAGCCCATCGGTGCACACTTTTTCTTGGTCTTTGTTATACCCGGTCGTACTCCAAGCGGATGCCGCAGGCGTTTGAAACCTCTGCGAGAAGTAAAATAAACTTCGGCTTATGTCACGTCGTCCACGCCCTCCACTGGGCAGGCGCGGAGCACGAGCATTGCGAGGTCCCTTTTGGACTGAGATTGACACTCTGTGACTGTGCTTTGACATTCGTACCCGTTATCTTTCATATAATGCAGGAGTGGATGTTGTCATTGTCAGGTTCAAGAGGTAGCCCGTGTTCCAATATCTATCTAGCAGGCCGGTGTAATCGCCCGGCCGTGCGACAAAGCAGTTCATCCAAGGTAATGAGTTACTCACGTGGCAGCGGTAGGGAGTCAGTCCGGTAGTCCGGCCTTGGGTTATCACAAAGTACATGTAACATTGATCCAGCCCGCTGGCGAGTTCGGTCGTCTGCCGGTGGATCTGTGCTACTCAGGTAACAGTGCTGAGACACCTCATCCATAGGCTGACAAGTACATGATAATGTGTTGCTCAATATCGCTTGAACCGATCAGTACCGTACGGTCTGTACCCCTCACCCAACGCGCCTGTGTACCACAATATGTTTTCAGGCCATATAGTCGATACGATGCGGGAGCGATTGGAATTTGTTGCTGTGCTCGATGATCTTTTTCTTTGCTTTTTTTGGCTCCTGGGTATCTGGCGTTCCGAGAAAGTAATAAGATGTGTCTATATGATGTTCTTGCCGTTTATGCAAAACTATTTTTGCTCTTTTCCGGCGGTCGGGACGGGGGGAAAGGCAATGCGGGGAGCGGGCCGTGCCAAGCGAAGCGGGAGGGGGCTCTTGAGGCTCAAACAAGCTACTGAACGACGTCTGGTCATTGGAAAAGGTGGGTGATACTGTATGGTCCTGAGGTGAGACGATGGGGAAATCCCATGGGTGGACAACTACCAAACCCTTCCGGACGGATCGGACGTCGTAGATGTGGCTATAGCCTGCGATAAGTATGGTATATCTTGACTGTCCTGGAAATAGTATATAGTATGGGATCACTGGGTATGCAAGCAGCTGGGCTCTTGTGTGGTAAGGGGGAACAATTTTGTTGTGCTTATGTTTTCACGACCTCATCAACTGCTGGTTGGTTTTCATTCCCCAATTACATATGTGCAGCCCTCCTTCCACATCCAGACCTCGTGCACCCGCCCTGCTTCCACGTCGAGCCGGTCACCAACATGGAACGTCTGCTTGGTGGGCTTGTCGTCTTTCGGGTACGTAATGGTCAGTTCGCCTTTCAAAATGAGATGCGTTGTCAGTCCTGCATGTGAGTGTGGGCTGTAGTGTGCGTTCCTGTAGCAAGTAACCAAACAGGCTGGATATTAGTTCTCTGCAAAGGCTTCATCCCATCAGGTCCTTGAGGACTGGCGGAATAGTCCCAGAAAGAAAGGGGTAAATCGACATACGGGCCATCAGTCCACGTGAATACATGAGGAAAGCCCCATGAGCGGACTTCCTTTTCATAATCCTTCTGCGTCTTTTGTGCGGCCATGATAGCGGGGATTATGACCGGAGTCCTATGGGCGTAATGGTGTGCAAATGTGAATTCAGGCGTAAGAGACGAGCTCTATGGACATTCAATCGAAGCTTACGCGATATGGCTTCTGGTTCTATGAAACGTTGCTGTGGTGCTGAAACTGTCGCAAGCGGAAGTCTCCCATGACGTTGGTGGCCTTCTCGTGAGTGCCTAGCCAGATGTTCAGACTTGCCCCCTAATTGGGGGGGGGGGGCCGCTTACCATAGCAGCCCCTCACCCACATCCCGGCTGGGTATTTTTTGTTCTTCATGCAGTTGCCCAGCTATGTTGCAACAGTTCACTTTGATCCACAAGCATTTCATGTATAGGGAAAGAAAAGGTCCAGTTCCTGTGAGTTTGAATGTTGACAGGCTGAGAAGGCAAGAGCACAAAATTGCAAAGACGAAGACGCTCAGGTGGCCGCATAGGGTGCATGGTCCACCAAGATAGCAGCACAAACTGGGTAGCCGGCATCTTGTACTGTCCTGAAGTGTTTTATAAAAAAAAAATTCCAATTGCACAAACACAAAACCACTTCTTGAAGGCTGAAGTACTCAAGGTTGAAGCTAGAGTACTGAAGGTTGAAGTACCAAGTTTGAAGTACTGAAGGTCGAAGTACTTGAATGATCCCCTTTGCAACTGGTCGAAGCTCGTCAAGACATCAAGCCAATTCTGCCTCGACAATACATTCCACAGCCGTCGGATCAGCCCATATCCTCACCACTTTCATGCCCGTGCTTTCTAGAAGCTCACGGAACTCGCTTTCACTTCTCTCCTTGGCCGAGAACTGTCTCATCATTGAGATATCAGCCATCACAGCCGCCACAGTAGGTTTTCGATCATTTAGTAGTATATCAAAGATGAGCAACTTGGAGTAGCCCTTTTCCATCGCAGCCGCCACCTGGCGTAGGATCTCCTCCGCCTTGTCGTCTGGCCAGTCGTGCAGGATGCGGTGCATAAAATAGGCCCGCGCACCTCTCACGGGCTGTGGCGCAAAGAAGTCGTGCGTCATTAGTCTCACTGGGCCGCCTTCCTTGACCAAGACGGGGTCGTCGATGAGCTTGATCACCTCTGCACGGTCTTGGACAACGACGCTCCCATTCGGAGCGTCGGGATGGCTGGACATGAAGATCTTGACGTCGTTGCCCCTGCCGCCCCCAATGTCGACCAAAATGGGTCTGTCTTGTTTGGCGCCCGCTATGAGCTGTTTGGTGGGATACAAAGATTTCCATGGCACCGCGCTATACTTGCTCAAGAGATTCATGTTATGGTGGAAGCTTTCTTTGACGTCTGGATCCGAAGCAACGTAGTCGAAAAAGTCCTGGCCATGGCTGTAATGGAATGCGTTGTGCTCTATGTCGATTGGGTTTTGGAAGCCGGTATCTCTCAGAAAGTATGGCATTTTATTCGTGTTTGGCAGGTTTAACTTCGAAATAATCGCGTCGTATCTCGCCACCATCGTGGGCTCCTCGCCCATCATGATGGCCCATGGGGACCGGCTGTATGTATCAAATTCTACCTCATCGAAAAGATGGACAGTGGCGGCCGCTCGCAACAATCGCCCTAGACAAAATAACAATCAGTTCTCATCTCCATGCTTCTTTGCGTTGATATGAACTTACTGAGGAGCAATGCATCTGCCCCGGTCAGCTTAGCCAGTTCTTGACACGTCAGGTTTTCGGAGCCACTTTCCGCCCATTTCTCGAAAACCCCAGCGAATAAAAGAGATTTCACAATGGCAATCTCAGTGAAATACCAGTTGACATGTTCCTGGATCACTTCGAAAGGCTTGCTTATCTTCCGAAGGGCCTTTTGCAGCCCATCTCTGACACGAAGGCGGTCCGTCTCATCCGTGAATGAATCGGCACTTAGTTTTTCCAGCGAGGACAGTATTTCGTTCTGTAAAGACATTCTAAATTCTGGTATATTTACCACGGAAGGAAGTTTGCTCAAGCCCTGTTGTAAAATATGATTCGTGAATAGATTCTCCTTGAGCGAGCCTCGGCCTGAAAATGGTGCATGCTCCAGCTTCCAAGGTTGTGATGATGTTGCTCATTAGTGCGGGGCTGCATTTTATACTTTGCTGGTATCTGTGGAATCATTTGGCCGAAAAGTCTTGGATCTCAGATAATTGCATTGAGATTAGGTTTTGGGAACGTCCCTGCATTTGGCGCGGCGTCTCGGGCAGCCAATCCATCCCGAACCAAAATCGCTGGAAACTTTCTCCTGATCTGGTGAAGCTCTACGAAGACATAACCTAGATAGGACAATAAGCACGCAGGCGCAGATTATAATATTCACTGGAGCTGATTCCGGCCGTTGGCGTCAAAGACTCCACAAACCATCGTGAAGTCCGCGCGTTTATGCTGCCTGTATCTCGACCATAGCCCAAGTCTGCTGTAGATGATCAATGACTAGACTCCCGCCATATATAACTTGCATCATATGCACCCAAAAAACAAAAGCCATGTAAAGAAGGCCAGCACACCTGAGTACGGCTGTTCCTTACAACCTGGAGCCAGGGGGTTATATACCTCGTGGCCACCGCGCCAAGCTCGCCGAGTAGGTCAACGTATGCGACAGACTTCTGATTGAACGCCAATAGGCGGGCACCGGCCAGGGTGATCGGTAAGTAACCAGGCAGCTGATGCAGGTGGGTTGGACCAGGCTGTTGATGAGCGTTGATCAATAATGAACTTGGGCTTTTTGCTCTGACTCTGCAGCCCACTGTTGTCTTGCTTGAATTGAGAGCAACGAAGGGAGAACTGAAGCATGGTATAGATCGAAATAGAACAACACTCGTGAACGACCCGCTACTTGCCTAGACAACATAAGGCGCCGCGTGAACAGCCTCTTTCTAGTGCTGCGGTGGGCAGCATTACGCATGCCAACCTGATCTGCTGCCTTGTCTAGGTAAGGGGATGAAGATGAAGGAACTGTGTCACATACTCTGTGGTATTGCGAGGAGCAGGCTTGTTACCTGTTAATCTGAATTGATCCGACGGCCAAACAGCAGCGAAAGGCGGCTTTCAATAGTCCCTTGAATCATGGTCGGTCATGACATCCGTTGCCTACACCATGCCGATTTGCCTGAAGGACCAAGATGGCAAGATCCCGGTGTTTAAGAAAGTTACCAGCCTATTGCACCTGCCCACAGGTGAACTGTTACTCGGCTTGACACCGAAGGTGTGTCCCGAGGGGATTTGGAAGCCGACAAGCAGCAGAATGGCAGGAGATTCCAAGCTCCGCGTCGCTGACCGAGAGTAACTGTCCATTTGTCTTCCTGGAGGAGCCTCATTGCCCCTCAGGTAGGCTGGCAACCCTGGAACCAAGCTTCATCCAGCACGCGCAGCTGTGAACGTGTCTGGTCTAGAACCAAAGATCCAACCAGGCGTCCGATTAACCTTGCTCATTTGTCCCTACAAAGTGAAGCCCCGTGTCTTGTTCGGACCTATTATGCAGTGAAGTGGGCAGCTACCTCAGCCGATATAAGGGTAGGCGGTCCCCAATCAGCCGGAACATTTGCGGATTTGTTGACCGGTGTGAATCGAATGCAGACCTGAACAAAATCGACTTTGGGCACTACCATCGCCCTCCAGCCTGGTTTGCAAGCTTCACATGGTTGAGTGTACCTGGAGATGGATGCAGCACTAAAACCTTGAGGGTAACAAAATCCCTAGTAAGCCTAGTCCTTCACTTCCACAAGTACATAGGTACGTTTGGTACCTTTAGACATAGGCGATGATTATTCCAACGGCAGTGTGCACAAAATTTTCCTAGGCTGGAACAAAACATATCATCTGGCGGTCGGTACACATTGACCCAGTTCCAGCCGCGATGACATCGCCCGAGTGTGTTGCTGCTCTCACTGCGTGGAACCTGCTGCGCAGCCTGAAGGCCTGGGACCTTGGCTGCAGCTTGCATTTCGAGATTGCAAAAGAAATATTTTAAGCTTGCAACATCTGAATGAGTTCTTGCGTAGAGAAACGCAAGGTCATCCCCAAATGCTGTGGATATTTCAGCGACGAGAGGCATTTCCCGCTCGCAAAACCTTGACCAAATGGAGCGAAGACCGTCTGCATGATTTTGTCATTCTTCCTGCGACTGCAGAATATCCATTGTTACACTGGTTGAGTGTATTTCAATCAGCCACTTCTGGCAAAGGCCCGACGATCCTGATTCTGATGGCAAACATCTAAATCTTCTCCAGTGAGGTTTAAGGTCACACTCTTGGTCTGACATCTGGATCGACTGGAGCTGCGTACACCCCAACATGCCCGGAGTCAGCCGCGAGCGATTTACTTCATTCGCGAGCGTTACGAACCATGCCGGGAATCATTCGAAATTGTGAATTCGCGTGAAGTTATCCGCGATTCGAAGCTCGCATATTGGATTGTGTACGAAATCGTGGAGTACATCCTTACAACGACACAAGACAGCAGACACAGGCCTTTGGAATAGTCAAGAAGTTTTTCGACATATCGAAGACATGTCGACGGACGGAATACAATTGAAACTTATCAAACATGGCTACCAATGCAAGGTCGCACTAGGCAAAGACTTGCTTACCGGCTAGTTAGAGCTACTCGTCATCCTGACCAGCCTGGAAATTGGCTTGCTGGATTACAGAGGCATTCTGGATAGCCTTACTTGGTGTTACACGGCAACAATCATGATATTCAGCACCCTAAACGGCTCTGTCAAAATCTTCAATTATAAATGGATAGCGTCATACGTTTAAAACATCCCCTAGACAAGTGTGTCTCGTGCCACCAATGCCTGTGCCTTTTTTTTTTTTTTTTTTTTTTTTGTGGCTGAGTGCGTCATATAGGATCTGAATGGTGTATATGCTAGAAACAATGCACCTGACTCGAGGCATCTTACATCCTGACTTGCCAATGTTCTCCTGGAGTGTCCCATCAAAGAATCTCTTACCTGTTGCGCTACTCTGGGCAACCGAAGTTACGCATTGACTTCAACTTTCCCATCAAAGTTTCTCTATTTCGTAGGAACAACGCATTGCTACCTACCACGGCGCCCTCATTGATGTTTCGAATTGCTCTTTTCATTTCAAGCAATGACAAGTGAGGCCCCCGTGTTCCTCCGCAACACTTATCTACCTTATTCAGCACAACTTACAAGTAACAAACCAACCTCGGAGCCAGTAACTACACTATACCGCTTTCACCGGGGTATGTGCGTGGTCTCATCAAACGGATCTCTGATCATTAGGGTCTCTTCCATATCCGTACAACTTCAGGATTCGAATTTTCAGGAAATGATAAATAGTGTTCAGTCACATCCTTCTTCATCAACAGTTGGCTTATAAGTCAAACGGTAGAAGTGACGTTGAGACCTGGTCGTGATGATGACTAATACATTGCTGCTAGAATCATCCAAGCTTTTGACATTCGTGCGGATTGCTGTGCTCGATAGAGGACGCACATTACCAAGTATCCCGGCCGTGTGCTTTCATCAAACTGTGGCGAAATTCCTATCGCGATCATTTTCCGACAGAGCCCAGCCAGCATGCGATGGTGTTCGCTACTGTACCTGGCAAGGTTTTGCGGTTGACATGTAAAGCAGCTTCCTTTGAACACTCATACTAAGTATGCCGTTAAAGTAAGAATTTATCCCTGAGGATGACCCTCTTGAAGATATTCATTTTCTCGGTGATCATTGGGATCTGTTTGTGCTTGTGCTCCTCTGGATTGTTACTCTTCCCTTTCTTCGCGAAGTCATCAAACGTCCAACAAAACCTGCTCGGTCTGAATTGGGATAATCGATAGAAATCTCGATTGCGTCGAATTGATAAACTATCAGCAGACCTTGTCACTACGGGGATGAGGAAATTGGTCCGATTTGCGCGGGTCACGCACGAGTGGTGTGCTAACCTTGATTCCCAGAATAGAAGCCTCGTAAATTCACAGCTTCGACGAATGCCGATCAGAACCCACAGTGGCTAGCAACTCCTTGCCTACCAAACCTTCCGCGAGGCCTCGGAAAATATGGCTGACGTCTTGGCTCTCGGGTTGCATCCCTGACGAGGGAACCAGGGACTCGAATAGCAGAAGCCCCAAGGACCAAGGGGCAGCTAGGGTCTCTTCTAGCTACTTAGATAAGCCGCGTCGGCTCAAGGTGTCTCCTCTTTCAAAGTTGAACATCTGAATCTTCGGCTGGATTTGAGGCTCTCGGTTGCGTCAGCCCTGTGGGACCCGTACCGCGGTAGACAGCGTCACAGCGGAACATGCTGCTCCACGTACTCAATAGAAAGCACCATCTTACCGCAAGGTGATGCTGCCAATTCGGATGTGTTGCAGGCTACCTATGTACGAGACGAGCAACACCGGTGAAGTAAGTCACAGACCCGATGACTTGCAATAGGACGACTAAAGGCGTTCGTTGGTATGAAGTAGAAGCACGAGGATCCCACGCAAACAGGGGACAACCATAGAGATCCCCAGGTCGTCTCAGGTGTCGCCCGGGATCAGCCTCGCGGGACCATCCCTCGCCAAGTGGCATAGACTTCTCAACCCCTATATTCATCAACCTGAATATCTGGCTCGTAACCTTGACAAGATGACAGGAGTGATGCCTCCCTCCTGAAGCAAGGATTCAAGTGAGTCTCACCCAGTAGATGCTGAGTTCTTGACTCGAAAGTCTACTATGTGCGAGCCAGGACGTGAGTGAGTGGGCTGAACCCCAGAGCTGAACCACCATGTCATCTCATCTCATCCCAACTTTGGATCTGACTGGGCAGTCCAGGCTTCGGCCTTGTGGCTTTCTGCCCAGGAGGATTGTCCATTATGCTTACCTGGGACGGTCTGAGCTTGGTCTCTGTTTCCCGAATTGTCTTCTCCTTTTGTCGTTCAACTCCACTACAACTACCATCGCCATAATTATACGAACAAACAAAACTTCACCTTACGAGCGATCGGAGGCAAACAAGGCAGACTGGCGATGTCAGCGTGCAGTACCGTACCGAGGTAGCGAGACCTGACAGGGGACTTATAGCCTGCAGCACGCGCATGTCCCCGTAATTCCTGCCCTGCGCAGGTGCCGATCTCTCGGATTGTGCAGCTGTCAACCCCTGACTACACGCACGCCGAGCTGGATACGGACTGCCCGTCTTTTTTCCAGCCATCATGGGTTGCCTCGTAAGTTAGCAAGCCAGAACAGAAAAGAAGCAAGAGCTTCGTCGCCTTAATCCAAGATTCTATTGCGCGTCTACACCGTCGTCTACCTGCTCTCCTTCCGTCACGCGTCCTTTCTTTGTTTGTTTGCGTGTGCCAATTGAAGACTCTCCCACCCGACAGCCTTGCGTGCGACTTGAATCCCAAAGCGCATCAGCCTCAAGCCAAAAAAAAAAAAAAAGGGCTCTACTGACACCAGCCCTTTCGCACCTCCATAGGGAGTCCGCAAACGTGCGCAGACACATCCTGTAATGTCGTCTCGCAAGGGCGGGCGACCCGGAACCGCAGCCAACGTCAAGATCGAAACGAGCGCCGCCGTCATCCCAAGGATACGAAGTCCAATACCACCTACACCGGCGTCCGGCGGACCCAGACCAAGCCCACGCTTTGGCGCAAACTCGGCATGGAAACACTTCTTTCAGATGGTCTCGCTCGGCAGCGGACCCAGGACACACGATGAAGACCTTAGCCACCAGCGTAGCAAGTCGACAGGCGACGCAAAAACGATCGATGACGAGGCAACGGGTCAACCTGCTATCCACCTACCTTTATTATCGCAGTCGACGCATGGCCAATTAGAGAAGATATTCGCGATGCTGAGAGGCCGCGTGGGTGACTATATAATGCGGGACAGATTGGAAGAATTTTTGATTGAGACACAAGGTGGACTGGTACGCCCACTAGATAAAGAGATATATACACTCGGGGACTTTGTCTACATTTGGCTTCACGATTACAGCAAGGCTCTGCGACCAGCGGGCGAGAAAGATCTATCGAAGCCGATATCAAACTATTTCATCAGCAGCAGCCACAATACCTACATAGGCCTGGGCAACCAGCTCAATGGCGAGGTATCCGCCGAGGCTTATAGAACTGTGCTGTCCGAGAATTGCAGATGCGTCGAGATAGACGTTTGGAATGGCGAGGGCTGGTCAGAACATGCGCCTAGGACACCGAGCAGGTCGAGGTCACCACGCACCTCGGAGCGCGACACCACCAGACACACCCACAAGCGGCAGTTCTCGAATATGTCAACACTCTCGACGAGTTCCATCCCGGCAGCAGCACAGAGCTTGGTCGACATTATGGATGAAAAGTGGCGAGAGCTGACGGGTGCGAAGCGCGAGGGGAAGCGCAGTCGCAGTCGCAGCCCAAGGCCGACATCGAAAGCCAGTGCAAGCATGAGCCAGCTGCATTTGACTATGCCAATAGCGAGTCACAGCACGTCTTCTCTGGATAACGACCTGCTTGATCCGAACGACATAGGAGGATCACAGCTCAGGCACGTCAAATCGGCCGAGTCTTTGAGATTTTTGGGCCGCAAGTCACGCTCGCGATCTCGGTCGGCATCAAAAGAGCCGGCGAGGAAGATTGAGCCCGAAGTCACACATGCGCACGCGATAACGGGGCTCGGCGACGTGGGTCTTGCTCGACGAATCCCTCTGCGGGAAGTCTGCAGGGTTATTAAAGAGTCGGCATTTAAAACGAACAAACTTCCGATCATCGTGAGCCTGGAAGTACACGCGACAGGGGAACAACAAGACATGATGGTGGATATTATGAAAGAGGAATGGGGTGACCACCTACTGGATGACCGACTGGTGGATTGTGATCCCAAAGAGAGGCAACCGAGGTTAGAAGAATTGATGGAGAAGATATTGGTGAAAGTCAAGAGGCCCGCCTCACAGAGCCTCAGTCTTTCGAATGGAAGCAGCCAGCTCACGGTGCCCATGATTGATGACGACGGCTCTGCTTCCGACGACGAGAGAGTGTTCGCCGACGACATCCCAAATCAAAGCGGAGAGATGACCCCTGGCATCAAGAAAGCCAAGACCAAGATTGGGGATGCTCTGGGAAGGTTGGCAATCTACACACACAGCGAGCATTACAAGGACTTTTCTGCGCCAGCAGCTAAAACGTTGACGCACATCTTCTCTATTGACGAGTACAAGATTTTGAAGTTGCATCAAACGAAACACCGAGAAATGTTCATTCACAACCGACAATACTTCATGCGCGCATATCCGCACTCAACGCGCGTGAACTCGACAAATCTCGATCCCTCACTATATTGGAGGAAAGGCGTCCAGATGGTAGCGCTCAACTGGCAAAGATCGCATGTAGATGAGGCAATGATGCTCAATAGCGCCATGTTTGAGTCTGAAGAAGGCTGGGTGCTAAAGCCGGAGGGATACTTGAGCGACGACATTACAATCACTCAAGCACAAGCCGGCCATCACAGGACGCTGCAACGCTTCCGGATCACGATCCTGGCCGGGCAGTTCTTGCCTCTCCCAGGAGGGAGAGATGGCGCCAGCGATGCAGGCTCGGTATCGAGCGTTAGTACAGCAGCCAGCACTGATTTCCGGCCCTTCGTCAAATGCGAATTGCACGTCGAGACACCTGAAGAGCGCAACGAAAAGAAGGCTATCAAGAGTGGCCTTGTGCAGGACGGACAGTACAAATTGGTGTCCAAAAGTAGCGAGACGGAGAACCCCGACTGGGGTGTTGGCCAAATTCTTGAGTTTCCACCAAATATCGACAACGTGGTGGAGGAACTCAGCTTCGTCAGGTAAGCCCCCTATTCTCTTTCTCTCTAAATCAGCGCTGGAATTGCTCCGGCCCCCTGGTACACCGCGATCTGTTCATCCAACAATCTCTGTCACTTCTCACAATCTTTCCTTGCCCCTCCCCCCTGTCGCGTATTCGGAACCCCTCTTGCTGCAATTCAGCGGCTTGCATACCGTTTTCGGGTAGATGCACACTACGAAGCGAAGAAGGCTGTCAATTTTGCTTTCTACCCGGCCCACTAAGCATGAGGGGGTGAAGAGCCGTTTCAGCTGTAGACCGGTGTGGATGACAAGCATGGGACGGGACTATGTCAGTTGGCAACCCCCCGGTGTTGTACTACTAGACGTCGCTTGTACAGACCTTACAGCGCTTCCAACCACCCCTGTGTTGCGCGGTACAGACCTATCACTTGTGCCTAGTTGCGTTCCTCCTTTGCCCTGCAGCATCGACACCCTCTGCTGCCACTCGCCGATCGAGATTCAGTAGTACTGAGCCACCGCCTGTGAGCCGTACCGGTACATGGCTATTGCCTGTGAGCTCACATGGACAAGATTCGCATCAATTTACCCTTGGTTGAAGAAGACCCGTGTAAGGATACATCGTGGCTGACATGCTGCCTGCGCAGGCTCAAGATCGAAGATGAAGGACTGGTCAAGGACAAGCTTGCTGCTTGGGCTTGCATCCGGCTCGATCGACTGCAACAGGGATACCGTTTTATTGATTTGAAGGACGCGTATGGGAAGCCGAGTGCTGGAAAACTGCTGGTCAGGATCGAGAAAGAACTTCGGTAACGCCTCTCCATTCGAGAGACCACACCGGCCGCCAGGCGAGATCACAGAGCACTATACTATGCTACGTGAAGGATGTTTTCCAGCGTTGGGCTTCTCGGCGGTGAGGGTAGATGTGGATTTCCAAAATCGCGTTCCTCCATGAGCTTCTTGGATATTGCCCATTCGAATGGCGCCAGCCAAATGGCCTTTGATCAGTCTGGTGGTAGTGGCGTCCGACAAGATGCAGGCGATAATAGGCAATCTGGGCCATCTAGTAAAGGCGAGTTTTCGCCGAAGGTCGACAAGATTTTGATAGTAGCAATAATAGGATACCCAATCATTCGCGCAAATGCAGCGATCACCTGGAGCTTTTGGTGCGTCCTCTCCCTCAATACGACGTGACATGGGCTTTCTAGTGTGATGCTCGACATCGCCTTCATTACACGTTGTTATCAACTAGGCTGCCACGTTTTCTCAACACATGGCTGTTAAAACGGTAAGCTTGGTAATCTGTTCACGCAAGCTGACAATCATTTGAGCTAGCTGCTGTTCTACATACAAGTATGGCGCTAGGGGGTTAGTTCTGGAAAATCCGCAAGATCTAGAGCATTTTGTGTTGGTGAGGTACCATTGAGATGCCATTGTCGGGAGAAAAAGGCACCCTCTGTGAGGGGTGTTCAGATCGGTGTAACCCCTCGGAGCTGCACATGTGCACATTTCGCATTGCTTTGATGATACGTCAAATTCTTTCTCACCTGCTGAGAGCCACAAGGATACAGTGCCATTCTAGGAAAGATCGTTGCTTGCATTTCGATTGCATATTTGAGCCCCAGGAAAGGGGACAAGTACACATACATATGTGATCCAGCCGCGCCCTCGAGCAAGCAGCCGATCCGTCTTCGCCACGAGGAAAAGGGAAAGCATTCCTTCAACTCGGTTCCGCCGCTCTGGGTTCGTATGCGGGACGGGAGGTATGTATTGCTGACATAGGAGTGGGTCGGAAATCTCCTTTTTAGTGCTTTCAGCGTGAGATCTCGCTCATTAAGCGCAATTCCGCTTTCTCATTGTTCTGCGGCGTGCATGCCGAGATCTGAAAGTTATGCTGACCCGACAGGGTGGTAGAGTGCAACCTTTATGCGGCTACAATGGGCCAGATGAACCAATAAACAGTTTTTCTTTTGCGAGTATCGGGATCTAGGGATACATACCGAGGCGAGGATAACCCGTTCCCGGGTTTTCCATTCTGCTTCTCCTCCTTTGGGGCTTGCCGGGTTGCTGGCAGCCTTCTTGCCTTCTTGCACACCGAGGATACAATTAGTGTGATTAGATAATGGGTGCGCTTTCCTACGTCACACAAGGTTTGCGCAAGGATGTCCGACACCAATAGGTATTATAGGGTGACGTAAGCGAAAGAAAGTTGCAGTCGTCTTTCTGAGGTTATTGGTCGCTGGTATCACTCGATAAAATCTTAATGAGAAGCACGCAAACCGAGGTCGACATAGGATTGGACAAGCGCTAATACCGGACAAGGTCCACATCAATTCCACGACAATTCTGGACTTCACGTTTGAGCCAGGATTGATGTGACTCGTCACATGAGATCCAGTTCTTCTCGCAAGCTGCACCCAAGTCTGTCAAATCGAGATAAATAAAGATCCGCATGGCTGCCCTCTCATCTGACCATGGCCCACTGCGACGTACCCCCGAAGGGCGCGAGATACAGCTGTAGATCGACTCGAGTAGATCAAGCTGTCGTTCACTTTGGAGCCGAGGTTCCTCTGTTGCGTACTCGGACGACAAGAAGTTGAATTCGAATTTGTGTTGATAAGTATTACTGCACTGGCGGCTATGTGATAGCCAAAGTGCCAAAGTCGGACCGCAAGCAGTTCGATTGTATGCTCAGATTTTAACAGCTTTCGAATATGAATTAATAGCCCTACCTAGTGTGTAGGCTGCTGTTTTGTTCCAAGGTGTGTGAAGTGGAGCGATAGCGGCTAGGTGCCTAAACTATCTCTGGGTCCCCATCCGCTGCGGAAGTTTGAAGTGCAAAGGTAAGCTTCGGGAGCTCCCGCTCAAAAGATGCCATCGTACGATTGACAGACGTCGTCGAGATCGGGGGGGGGGAGGGGATAAGCACG
>JAPEVC010000252.1:0-50151 GCA_027946555.1 Gnomoniopsis sp. IMI 355080 | reverse complement strand
GAATCACAAAGAGAACCAATCTTGGACTTGGACTTCAGATCCCACGTCATGAAAAATCAGAGGTCACCTGTGCCACCCACGAGCTGGACGTCAATGGGGGTTCCAACGTATGACAGGCCCGCGCCGCCCTCCCAATGCAACATGAACCCTCCCTCACAAGCAACCGTCACGGCTGCACGGGTGGGTGTGGTGGCTCGGGTAGAACATCCCCCCCAGCACTTACCAGCCACCCCGCAGACAAAAGAACACACCCAACCCACCATCCGAATCCCTTTGTGTGCCTGTACAGTGAAACCTGTCCAATCATAGATTCGGGCTTGGGCCTTGATGCCTGAGACATATTTCTCTTTTGGGCGGGTCATGGCCCGTCAAGAAAACGTGGTAGCTTTGAGACATGCTTGTGCTGGATCGCGTGGGTTGTCCATGAAGATTGCTGTATGATTAATTCACTGCATTGCTGTATCTCAGCCGGCAATGTCAAAGGGTCTGTGTTCGCAAGGTCGCGAAGAGATTAGACAACTCTCCACACAGGCAACCGTAGTTTGATAGACCATCGATCACGGCATATGCGCCAATTAGCACTCAAGACAAGATAGTCTGGGGTTTCATGTGTCGTCATATTCGCTCTGGTATCTAGCTACAAAGTTCATCATCATCGGGAGATGCATTCATCCCAGAGCGCATTCCCCAATTCCAAACTACCATCCGAGGACGTCTATAGTCACAGGGGTGAAGCTGTCTCTCCTGTGCGTCCATAACCTCCATAGCTGCCCCTTTACCGTGAGAAGGCCGAGTTCATGAGCCCACCGTGTAGCCCAATGCGTCTCGTCCCACTTCACCGACGGCTTCCGCCCGTCTTCTCATCTTGGAAAAGGTTGCCAGGTGCTCCGAAAGACTGAATGAAATCGGGAATAACCTCTCCACATATGAAAGTTCGGTCCTAATGAGTGTAGCTTGTCGTTGAGACATCCGTGTGGGTACCGTGGAATCCTCCGCCTCGATCCCTCGCTCTCCTCCAGAAAACCGGGAAAAAACAAAGGAGAATGTGCCGTTGGCTGTGAAACCCCGAATGGGCTGCCGAATTGGACCCAAGAATCCTATATCTCCACCTCTCGGACGAGTAAGATTTGATCGCGTCTACTGCACGGTCTGTCCTGTCGATGCCATGTTTGACGAGTTCCCAAACCCAACCCAAACCCCCCAACTGAAATGTAGGCGCACTGCCATTTCCAAGATGAGAAAATCCCGAACCAACCCGCCGTTGAAGTCCCAAACAAAAACCGCTATGTTAAACACGCTGAACGAAAAGATGAACAAGGAAAGAAACAAAACAAAAGACCAAAAAAATCCAGAAAAGATCACGCAGTACAAAACCAATTTGAAAATCAAACGCTCGCTCGCCTGGTCAAATAGAGATTAAACAAAAGCAGAAAGGAGAGGAAAAGCATTACACAGCTGCACAAAACAAAACGCAGACGAGTTGGCTTCCATCAAACATTGGATGGAGGCCTGATTTTCCGAGGCCAAATACTGAAGGTGACAATCTTTGGGTGCGTGAGCACAGTACTCAAACAATTGTATAGGTACCGATGGCTGAGCAAAATAAGACAGTAGAAAATGCTGAAAATATGCTGATGAAGCGGGGATGTCTTTCAAAAAAAGCCGTGGTAAGCTGTCGGTGCTGTAATGCAAAATCAAGTCGTGAAGATGTTCTGTCGTAACTTCATCATTTATGCCGCGGCATTGCTGCCATCACGATTGTTGCTTTCTGCCACCATTTTTGCGAAGTTGCGAACAACATCGCCTGGTATCTGATCCCAAAGAAGAGATCGCGTGTATACATCAGCTTTACTGTTGGATCGCATGGATGCAAGAGCCTCGGCGAGATTCCGTCTACCTTGGCTAGTAGGCTTCTCCGCAGGCGCATTCTGAAGGAAGTCTTGAGATTGTACACCGTCATACTGTGCTGCCGTGAGACCAAATAGCTGCTCGTTCTGCTGGTCCTGGGTTGGCTGGGTGAGACTGTCCGACAAATCGCCCAGCATGGAAGGTGTCATGCCGTCAAGCCCTCCGCCTAAGACTGGCATCGAAGGTGCAGGAGCGGAAGCCCAAGATGTGCTCGTTGACTGAGAAGCCATTGCATCAAGGTTGCCGGGAGCAGTCTGTCCAACACCAGCATCCTTGAGAACATTTTCCAGTAAGGTTGCGGAAGCCGCGCGGACGTCTTCGGAAACGCGAGGGATGCTGGGTTGCCGGCTGGAGAGGACGAAAGCACCAACCAAGAAAAGCATGAACAACAAGCCACCTTGTGTGGAGGGCTTTTCCGCGTCGGTAGGGATGGCCACCTCTTGCTTCTTGGTCGAGACAAGCTGCATCTCCTGCTTGACTTCTGAATGTTCCATAGGGAACTCGGCACCAAAGAGGCCCATGTTATCCCAAGGTCCATCCACTGTCATACCATCCATCTCGCTGAAGTGAGCTTCACCGGCGAATTGTTGGTTTGACATGCCGTTAGATTGGGAAATGGCGGCGTTCTCCAAGCTCTGGACGTGATTTGTGAGGACGCTGACCTTCTTGCGAAGCTCGCCAGTCTCAATGGTGTGAGTGCGAACCATCTCTTCCTTCTCGAATTTGAGGTGCTCAATAACCTGAAGGCTTTGCTGCTTCTCTCGGAACATCTCACCAAGTTGGGTGCGCAGTTGCTCAATCTCCGATTCCATGTCGCTGAGCATGGACGTGTAGTGCTTCTTCTCATCCTCAAGGCGCTCAGTGTGCTGCTTCTTCCTTTGTCTCGAGTCGAGTCTATCATACGTGGGTCAGTGACAAGCACACTTCGATGGGTTTGAGTTCACAATGCTTACGCGGCCTGTCGGTTGCGCAGCAACCTCTTTTGCTGCTTCAGTTCTTTGATCTCCGTCTCGTCGCTGGACTGCGCGATGAGAGCATCGATGTTGTTCAACGTCCGTTCCGCAGGTATATCAAAACGAGCGTTCTTCTTTCGAATCCCATCTCCCCTCCTCAAGTCATTGTGCGAACGAATGGTGGGGCTGTTGTGCTTCGGGTCCTTCAAGCTTGTCATCCAACCGTCCTTTGAGGGCGACTGTTGCATGGGATGTCCATTCACTGGAGGGAACATTGGGACGTGGTTCGCGGGGTTGCTGAACGGCGTCTGTCCCTGCAATTGCGGACGTTGGAAAAGAGGAGCTCCGCTGTTGTCGAAGTCATTTGGTAGACCGTCGAATTGGGCCATGGGAGTGCAGGACCCCGAGCTGGTCATTGACCATGGGTTCGTGGGCTGCGTAAGGAAAGTTTGCGGTTGGGGATGCTGCTGTTGATGCTGCTCCAATCGGAGGAACGGGTTGTTGCTCTGGTGTTGAGACTGCTGTTGTGGATGTTGATTCTCCATGAACGGATTGTTGGACGGAATGGACTCCATATCGACACCGTTCCAGGCTTCGGTCTTCGGCGAGAAGATGGAGGTTGATACAGCGAATGATTCTCTCCTACTATCGACAAGTGTTGGTGACATTTCGAGGCCTGAATCCAGAGCGTTCTGATCGAGAACAGTTTCGTCTAATATGCAGTCCTCCTCCTCAAAGTACTTCTGCTGGGCATGCGCCGTGTCCACCGTCAGCCCGGATTGGCGATAGTAGTTTTGCATCTGAAGCGTAGAGACCATGACGGCCTCTAAAGAATTGAATAATCAGATCAGTGAACCGGACGAGATGGCCAGTTCGTATCTGGATGATGACGCCACAGGAAACTAATATTACAAGGCGGCTTCTGTTGTGCGGACTTGTTAGTTGTGATGAGAAGAGTGAATTGTGTGTTTTGAACCAGTGGTGACATGGAGCGGTGAGTGCAATTTTGACAGGCTTGTCGGATTCCCAGAAGCGCCTAAGCCACAACGAGGGTAGGCGCCGCGAATTCCCACAAACGATTTCGTCTCAAGAGTCTCTACTGCAGGGGATGACTGGGGAGATAGCTTGTCAAAGAAAAGAAAAGAAATGGCTCCTCTTTCGCACAAGAAAGATGTTCTCTCCACTAGCTTGCGCACGGGGCCAACATTGAACAATCACCACCTCCTCCTAGTACCTCGGATATTTCGATGAAGAAGAGGAAACTGATCCCGACGGCCAAAGCCAGGGCGAGAATTGTACAGTAGGAAGTGTAGAAGGCTAGTCGCATGGAGCAGATGGTGGTCGTGGTTGATGAATGAATGTGGTGGAGAAGAGAAGAGACCAAGACCCAGACAGCATAGAACCACAGCCCGACCCCGGCGTGCAAAGAAAATTAACTGGCCAAGGAAACCAGGATGCCTAGGATCGCGGAGGCCGAACTCCAGGAGACTAGAGGTAAAAAGGAGACGAGGCCATGCCCGAAACGCTTGGAAATGGCAAACAAGAAGAGAAGAGCTGTAGAACTCACGGATTTCGCTGTTGCTTTGCGTGAATATCGTCCTTTTCTGACGGCTCTGGTAGTAATACAGCCGCGGGGAGAGGCGAGCGTCGCTGCAGCTGTGTAGCTGCTGTGCGAAATCTCGATCGGAAAAAGACGATCCAGTCCCAAGATGAAGAGGATGATGTTGGGGACGTGTGATGCCGGACGGGAGTTGACTTGACTCGACTCTTGAGGGCCAGACAACTCCTGAGGGCAGGTTGATATCGGTTGTGAGGATAGTCCTACTGTTCGCCGTGATAGCCGCAAATAATGCGATATTGCCTCGTGTGGCAGGAAAGCAGAGAAGTTTGTGCGAGTGAAAAGGTGTGAGTGTATAGGCAAGCAAAGGATAGACCGGCCGTGACAATGCGGTTGTTGGTTGTAATAACGAGGATGGCGCTGAAGTTGCTATCTCGCCAAAGTGAGTGAGACAGACGTGTGTATATGAATGATATTTGCTGTTTGGATGTTGACGAGGGGTGGAAAAGAGTTTGGTGGAGGGGCAGCTGGGATTTGTAGCTCTTGGAAGAACAACCGCTGAGCCGGGAGTGTGGGCGTTGGGTTGGGTGTGCAGTGAGAGTGAGGGATGATGGACGGACAGGGGTCAAGGTTGGGTAAAGTGGGAAAGCAGTACGTACCCATCCTGCCATTCCTTTCCCCCCGTCGCCGAAAGCCCAGTCCAGGGCTCGCGACTCCCTCCATCAGTCGGGGTGGAGAATACTACCCAAAGAGCGACCGCATGCTATGTACACATGTAGGTTGCATACTCTGGGTTAGGTACTTTCTTGCACACATCTGTATCTTCTGTCACCAGGCCCGCCAGTCGTCTTGATTGGAACTACTTCCTTTGCGATGCCTTTCGAGACGAACAGGATCTCTTTCCCATGAACCGAGGGTGGATTCGGAAACAGCTCGCTTTGTATCGACTGGGGATCGAGATACCTGCGCCATCTCCAGGCAAAGAACGTCCTTTGATTTTCGTCCTCCAGCCTCACTCTCTAGCATCAGCCCATTTTATCTCTCAGCACTCTACCGTACTATTTCACAAGTTGGTCGAAGGCTCAGTCTCATGGCAGGGCAGGGCCTTGTGAGAGCAGCTTCATCAGTCTGTTGCGGTGGTGGCTGTGGTGACAGTACTAGTGCCCAGAGGCAGGCTGGGGAAGGTCTTCCAGTACCCACAACCTGATCCACCATGTTTACTAGGCTCGCGTTCCTCTGCCAGTCTACCCAAGACCTTACCCAGTTCTGCTTTGAGCGGGTGGTGGAAGATCCGACCTCTCATATGAGTCTTATTCCCTGTAACACTCGACTTCAATGGACCAAAAGCACATGAAACAATTTGACAGCAGCGGCTACAGCAGTACGGCGGCAGTGGGAATCGCACTGGACTCTGGCAATCAGAATGCGCCCCCACTGAAACAAGGACCTCTGCGCGGGATATCCCCTCGAGTCCAGGCAAAGGCCTTGTACCCAAGCGATAATCACCAAGGTTCACATACTCAGAGATCATTACTGCCAAGCGACTCGTGCTGCTGCTGGTGCAATCTGTAAACGCTAGCCTAATATCATAAGGCGATTAAGCAGGCTAAAGACGACTCAAACGGTGGTAGAGGGCTGGCAGGCGACGAGCTGATCCTTGCGCTCACCAAGTGACCAATCTATTGAGCTAGCCTTGGCAAGTGGTAGCTAGAAGAACTTTAAAACCGGTTCAACTTCCAGGTTTCTGAAGACCTAAAACGGTGTCTGCCTCTAACTTTTCTTAATTGTTGGTGTCTGATGACAGGACTCCCTGACCTAAGAAGGGCACTTTCCTCGAGAGCATCGGCGATACGAAGTGCTCGTTGTGGTCGGGTTGAATGAGTCCGCAAGAGAAAATGACCGGCGTCCGATGACTGACGGACCCGCAGCACTGATGGCTGCTCGCGACAGTAGTCTGGTGTGGTGGATCTTGGACTGGAATCTTAGGGAGGATGATGATACGAGATCGAATCAGAGATCGCTGACAAAATCCGGGGGAGCAGAGGTGACCGTGCTCACGGTGCCCACAGTGCCCAAGTGAACAGTACCCACAACAGCAACGGGGCCCTTTTATCCCTCGATAACCGCCTTCTAGAATGTCTCGCGCAAACAGGCCGGGTGCGATAGGTAGGTACGTACCCGGCCCATAGCCGTGATGCCGGCGGCGTGGCGCCGCGTACGATGGCACAAGTCCACCAAAATAGAAAAGCGACATGTCAGTCAGCTTCCCCAAGTGGCTTGATGCAATGGAGAGGATGATCCAAATGGAGGCGGTAGGCGGGCACTGAAGCCCCATGAGACAGCCCACTGTTTCCACCCATCCTGCGAAGCCTTGGAGTACTAGGCACAATGACTGGCTGACAAGTAGTGGAGGTGCAGTAGGTTGGGCATCGACGGCCGTCGCCCGCAAAGTGGTTTGTACCCAACACAGGCTCGAAACAGCACATGTGGACACAGGCACACAGGCACGATGGCTTGACTGGTTCTGCGGCCAGACTGGGCAAGGCAAGCCACAAGTGACGCTTGGGGCGCCGTCTCAACGGCTTGACAATCATTCGAAGCTAGGCTGGTCCCATGTCTAGAAGCTATTCCCGCTCTGGGGCCAACTTCTAGCGCTGCCGTCCCCGGATTGGCGTATCGGGCGACCTTCCGTCTTGTACTGGATGATAGGAGCCCGACAACAACAAGACAATCCCCAATTACATACCTGTTCGTAAGTCCGACTGTTGGGAGCTAACGCATTCCTCTGATTAGGCGGCGAGGAAAAACACCAGGAGCGGTTGATCTGGAACGTGGATGGGGCCACCACTTGGTGGTAGACGGGCTGACGGGACATCATGGAGATACTATGTATGTCGACTGTCATTGTGTACAAAGCACTGTACACTATGTTAGTCTGAAAGGCCCACCAAAATGTCATTCGAGCAGATGACTGGATGATCGAGTCGGAGCATAAACGGGATCGACCACCTGAGCCGGACTCTGCCGCTCGGCACTGCTCTTCAGTCTAATACTGTATACGGCCTGGTATGCTCCAGCATAGCAGACCCTGGATCTGACGTTATGTATCTCTTACAAGCTTGAATGCGAAGAGGGTCTGGGCTATTAATTGCTGGGTTTAACGGGATATAGCAGTAAAATGCCGTCCGCACGACCGTAGTGGATCAATTCTTGTGTCAGGGTCAAGCGACGATGCGAAGGGTTAGGGTAGATGGGGCTCAAATGCATTACATAATCGCTCACTGCTCATGAACGTCGAACATTGCGTCTATGTATAGTAGGTACAGTACCTACTCACTTAGTGGAACCACCAACTTCAGCTCTCCTCACAGTATGGCAAACCTCACCTTGGCGGAACAGGCTGTCTATCAACAAGTCAGGAAGGCGGGACGCGCCACTTCTGGTGACACGGTCTGATCTCGCGTCTCCCCAACACTTGAGCTTACGTGTTTGTTTTCTTCCTCCTGTTTTTGCTTGCCTGCATCGCGATACCCGACCAGTGAAATGCTTCACAAGCGTGTCGAACCATTGCCGGGGCAATGAGGGAAGAATTTCGGTGGCTGGGCCGTTCGGCCTTGCATGAACGACCCGCCGGAATCGCGGAAAAGGGGCCATCGTGCCTCTTGTTTGGTCAATCGCCCAAAATCTCGACACTCGGAGCCCATATGGCCGCATATTGAGAGGCCCGGCCGTGGATACCCAACCCGCACGCCCACGCCAAACAAGTCGCGGCAAACATGCCAGGATCGCCAATGTAAAGTCGGTGTGTCATCTTGCCAGTTTCATCCTTCACCTGTGTCCCTCCCTCCTCCAATCCCATTTCGACCTGCGCCTACGGAGCACCGTGGGCTGAGTCCAGACCTAGCACGGTCGTCAACGCGCCCGCCCATCGCATCGTGCCCTTTTCCGATCAATCCCCACAATCAGCATCTCAGTTGCTCAGGGTCCTCGCGATGTCGTACCTAGTGGTGCTGGCTCTCTAGGCTCAGCTATTCGCCTCTGTCTCGTGCCCGTGATCCAGTACGGTCTGGCGTTGATACAGTGCGCTGTCTGACGGCCACCGATAGCTCGTCTGGGCAAAGCGACCCCAGCACAGCTTGGTGCTAAATGGCCTTTGGACACCTGGTGTCCCGTCACCTTATCGTCTGGGGCTACGGTGTCGGGAGGTTCACTAAGCCCGTGGGTTTCCTTAAAGCAGTCTGTTTGGCTTGTTCCACATCACCTATTACTATTTGGCCAGGGTTTATCAGAGACAATGGGCTTTGTGTCATTTGGGCAAATAATCTCAACGCGGCTCTGGGTCCGAGGAAGATAGCCCTCGCAAGTAAACAAAAGTGAAGACCAGGCCCACGGCCCCACGGGGCAGAGCATTTCGTCCGCTCTTGTTAGTCTTGTCTAACTAAACGACGAAAAGCTTCAAGTGAGGCCTCCAGTCAGTACACTTGATCCACCACGGCCACTGCGTCCTCGACGTTGCTAGGAAGAACGTGGGTCTCCTCTCGCGTCGTTTAGCTTTGGTGTTTACGGCGCCATGGGCGCTTCACCTCGTGGTCTTTGCGGCTGTTGTCGCGGCGAACAACGTTCGGCAACAGACTTTGGCAGCCAGCCATGCACCATGTGCTGAGGGCGTCGGGAACCCCGATGCGCCGCCAGTTGGCGACTTGTCGTGCATTGCATCTCTGCGTCTCAACAGATCGTTCTGTCAGTTCTCCTGCACGGCGCCATTCCACGCGGCGGCTGAAAATTACATAGGACCAGGCAGTACGTCTGAAAGATCAATTATCTCCACACCGGGGGACGCCGGAGCTGTGGATCCACTGGCTTGTCACTGTCTACCATATGCTACGTATCTGGTCGACTTTGACAGATTCGCACAAGTTTATATCAATCTCCATACATTTTCCTCGAAGATCCAACATGCGGCCAGTGTACTCAAGGAATCCTTGCTAGGACCCACCAGCTTCATCCCCAGGCAAATTCAAAATCCTCCGCAGCAGGTCTGTGCGTTTGTGGGCCTTTTCGTCCTGTCTAACGAGCGCTATGGTCAGTGAAAGATCTGTATCGAATGCGGTGTCTCACATTCACCGTGTGCGCCTATCAGGAGACGGCAGTTCGTGAAGGATAGTGGAGGCACACTTGGGGAGCATTGAAAAGCCTTGGCATGTTCTCTACGAGCTACATAGTACCCAGATACTATCTCGGAGCGGCACTTCTGTCCAGGGTCCTGCCTGTTGTAGCTCATAGCGTCCAAAGTTGCAGATGGGACCGATCAACCTGGACCAAGGTAATGGCCACGAACTTCTCCATGCGAAGCGAGACAATTTACTGGGCATTACCAGGGGTCGTGATCTTGATCTCAATGGCTAAAACAGCGACGCTTCAACGAGGATTTTCACCATGCTCATATTGCCATGGTTTTCAAGACAAGCTGTCTGTGGCACAAATGATAGGTTCTGGAATGTCCTCACCGTGCAAAGGAAATTCGCGGCGTGGTACTGCACTCGAAGCTACCATGTACGCAATACAGAGTAAATATTCGATGTTTGATCATCGACAACCCCGGCCCCGATCCCGGTCAATCAAAGTCGATAGCCGAGACAAAACACCACATTGGTAATAGCGTACGGTCTGGCGGTGTAGACGGCTGGGTCCAACCTCGTGTGAGTGGCTTTTATTTTATTTTATTTTCTTAGTTTCCGCCATGGTTGTAGCTCCGGTAGCTCTCATTGTTGAGACGCGCGAATACGGAGACTCTTGATCTCCAGATCGGGCTGTTATCCCAAACGGGTCGGCGTGGTCCTCGCTGCACATACTTGCATTCACGTCTGCATGTGCAGTCAACGCTTTCCTATCCACGAACATGGATCGCCTTCTTTCTCCGCCTGAGCAAAATTCTTGTAGAGATGCTCCCGTCTGTCGTTCGTCAAATATCTGGGGTACTTCTAACACGTGACCAGGAATTGGCGGACTTCGCGCTGGAGATTGTGGCGATGTCATGCTCGATCGAGTGTCGATCGAGTGTACGGCACAACATCTTGCTCCTCGACCAGGCGATGCACACGTTAAAACGGTGGCAGGGCCGAACGGCGTCACTTGAGAAAATCCTTCAACACGATTACGGACCACGGCCCGTTGGGCACAAGTCGTAAAAGAAGGGCGAAGCCGTCGTAGGGAACATCCCTACAGCACCCGGGCTTCTGGAAAGATTCTCAGTCCCGATATTCCAGGGCTGAACATTCAAGTTTCTAAGGCTGTAAGGATGTAGGGGTTGGCGTTTTGCAAGGATAGCTGTAAGAAGCTGGTGCAGTGTAGCCAGCAAAAAATATAATAAAATAAAAATGACATCCTCGGGTGGCCTGGGTGGCTGCATTAGAACTCCCGGCCTCCCTTTTGTGACCCGAGAAGCTGGGTCAGCCTTGCCTTGTCTTGCCTGTCCTGCCTGTCCTGCCTGTCTACATGCACACACCATTTTCTTCACTGCAATCATTCTATCCCCTGCTATCCCTGCCTCCGGCACGCCTTTTCTTATCGATCCCTCAGTCACGGCGACGGCTGTGCTTCAAGCACGGCTCGCCATTTCGCTCATCTCGCCGCCTAAGAATCAGCCAGCCAAGTGTTCCAAGATATCATTTTAGCAACCTACACTAAAGGAATACGTCCATACCGGCAAATTTCCATTATACAGACTAGAAGTCTGGGGCATAGCGTACTTTGGCCGGGGGCAGGACGATCATTTGAACAACTCGCCAGCCTGTTTAGTCTCTAGCCAACCTCCCACGTCAAGGTCGACGCTCAGCTGGCGCTATTCGGCATATGGTCGTGGGTTTGTGAGACGTGCATCTCGTGGGGTGGTGTCAGGCACCGCTCACCTGAACAATCAGTCTAGCTGGTTAAATGGATGATGCCGTCGTTTAAAACATTCCTAGCAAACTGCCCTACTGCAGTTCAGAAGCGAGCTGGCATTGCCTGGTGCCATGCGGTGTGACGACACATATTTAGTAGTGTCCCTGTAGAAGAGGTTGTGGCACAGCTTGATATGTAGTCATTCTCGGAGCTAGCAATAATCTCTAACATCGGTCGCATTCCATCATACCGGTAGATGTGGAAGAAGGAGGTCTGGCCTACTATCGTGTTCATTCAGCCGAGATCGTTGTGTTCATCATGGCAGGCGCCGTTTACGGACACGCGACCGTCGAGGAAATTCAGTGTCGAATGAGGGCTGACAAGGTAGCTGAACGCGCGGCAAAAGACGAGGTTGAACAGAGACAAAATGCACAGAAAGAAGGCACTCGTCGGGCAATTCGTGCTCATGTATAATGTTCATTGTTCTCTGAGGGTATCAAATCGAGGTATTGCTTTTCCAGATGCCGCTTTTAGTTGAACTCCCATAGCTTCACCAGTAAACTGTCCTCCGCGACCGACTCTGCATCCTGGGGTAGGAACACTCGCTTTGGGATGCTAAACTCCACCACAGGAGCCTTCTTAACATTCTTGACCATCTCAGCTTCAAGCAGGCTTCCATAAGAGTGATCCAGAAAATCCTCCATATTGTAAATCTGCTTCGTGAATTGCTCCGAGACGATCTTGGTAATGGTCGCCACATTGGGATGGTAGTGTGACTGTAGCTGTACAATCTCCCAAATACAACTATCAATGGCGCCTGTCTCCATTGGGTCCTCCTCGTTCGGCAAGAACGGGTCTTCCAGACCCTCATTGGCAAGTTTCTCCTTTGCCTCCGTTGACCTCGGGACCCGATGCATCATGAATGTGCAGGTGGGGTGCTTTTTGAACAAGTTGTACATCCAGGGGATGATGGTCACGATGGCGCTCGGTGGAGCGTTAAGGCTGAGCCTAGCCAGTCGCTTGATGAAGCTTGCGACCAGGGCCGCCGGCAAATGGGAAGAAGAAAGGAAAGTGTCGAGAAGGCGGAAAAATCTGGACCGATACTTAGAGTGTAGTATATCGGCATCGAGAAGGGAGTATAGTTTGGCATAGAAGGCCGGGTAATCAAGATTGCGCTCCTGGATGAGATAGAATACACCGGATAGAGCGAGGAGCGACATTGAGCCACCCGTGTCGTAGCAATCAGTCAGGAAGTCCATGAGGAGTTCAGGCTGTGTGAACCATGGCGCAATGACCCTCGACATGATATCCAGGAGACGCTTCCTCTGGTCCTTGCCCATATTCATCCTCATCAGGGCAAGCCATGCTTGTTGGGCCTGTTTCTTGTGTTTCGAGACGGAGAATAGCTCGTGGCCCTTCTTCTTCTTGGGTGGATCGATATAGAAGTCTTCAAGCTCTTCTGGGGACTCGGGTACACCTTCTATCGACGAAAGCAATTCATAGAGAGTCTCGAAAGGCGGCGGTGTAGAGTCACCAGTTTGTTCGGCAATGATATCATGGACGGACTTGAAGGTGTATAGCCTCACATCCTCGAACTCATCGACAAACTTCTCGACGAACTCTGTTCGTACCACTTGGTCAACTTCAGGCTGGCTCAAAGCGAGGACGATGTCCTTCAGAGATGCCTTTGGAAAGTTGTAGTCTTCCTTGTCGCTTGGAGGGTTCTGTCCCTCAATCTTCAATAGTCGCATGGACAGAGTCAGGGCGGTCATTGCGTGCTCTTCGCGGCTGAATAATGATAGTATGACTTCGCGGCATTCGGCAAGGCGGTCTCTGAGCCAGTGCACGACAACGATATCCTTTTCGGGCATGCCCTTCTTCCTAAGTAGAGCACCGGCGGACAGCAGTCGGATGAAAACTCTGCACAGAGCCACCGAGGCAAGCAATGCCGTCTCTTGATCCTCATCTTCGTCCCCATCCACGGCTCTGGCTATGCCGATAAGAGCGGTGATATTGTTGTAATTCTTTCTCGATTCGAGGATCCCGGCCTCAAGGGACAAGATGTCGGCGTGGACGTCGTCCTCTTGTTCGTCCTGGTTACTCTCCGACCGCGCACGTTTTCGTGGAGCCTGCTTCGTCGCAGGACGTTTGCGTTTGGGCATCTTGCCCTGGGTGGCCGGTGCCATGCTGCTCGAAGTTGCGTGGATTTGTTTGAGTATTGTCTTTTCCAGAGAGAAAATAGAGGCGCGACAAGGCGCATATCAAGAAAAATCACGATTGCAAGCATAGAGTTCGAGATGCCGGGGACCAATCATGGCCCAGGATGTCACTAGTGCGTGGGGACGGCCCCGTTCCTGCCCACGCCGAGCTCCGGTTGCGAGCAAACCTCTCAATTGACGTCTCGTCTGTCACAGTTGCGGCCAGGAAAGTGTCTCAATTTCCAAGCTCACCCACCACACCACGACCCGCACTGCACATCACAATGGCGTCCCGCCTGGCTAGAACCGCTCTCGGTGAGTAGCCCCGTGTCTGACGATGTAGTACCACAGGGCAATTGGGCGACTGACACGGCGACTGGCGCAGGGGCTGCCCGTCTGCGCCCATCAATCTCGACCCGAACTCTCCCGGCCATCACCTCCCTCGCCGCCTCCGGCCACCGCAGCGCGTCCAATGTCCCCGCCGAGGACCCCAAGAAGAAGGCCCAGTCCATTCTTGATGCCCTACCCGGCAACTCACTCGTCTCCAAGACCGCCATTCTGTCCTCCGCCGCCGGTCTGTCCATCTACGCCCTCAGCAACGAGTACTATGTCGTCAACGAGGAGACCGTCGTCGCGTTCTGCTTGCTGAGTGTCTGGGGCGCCGTCATCAAGTACGCTGGCCCTATGTACACCGAGTGGGCTGAGGCCCAGAACAAGAAGATTGCTGGTATCTTGAACGCTGCACGTGCCGACCACACCCAGGCTGTCAAGACCCGTATCGACAGCGTCCAGCAGATGAGCGGTGTTGTTGACATCACCAAGAGCCTGTTCGAGGTTTCCAAGGTACATCGGCATTCGCTTCCTCCAGATCAAATTTCCCGTGCTCATGGGTTCTGACGTATGCTTCTAGGAAACCGCCAAGCTCGAGGCCCAGGCTTACGAGCTGGAGCAGAAGACTGCCCTGGCTGCTGAGGCAAAGGCCGTTCTGGATTCTTGGGTCCGCTACGAGGGCCAGGTCAAGCAGCGTCAGCAGAAGGAGCTTGCTGACACCATCATTGCCAAGGTGCAGAAGGAGTTGGAGAACCCCAAGGTGCTACAGCAGATTCTCGCTCAGAGCGTGGCAGATGTCGAGAGTACGTTCCTGTACCCTCTGTACCAATCCCTATACGAGGCGAGAGCAAGGCACTAACATGTCCCACAGAGATCGTCGCTTCCAAGACTCAATAGACACTCGGCAACATAGATTATTGTGAACGAAATACCAATTCAATTTCCTATGTAACGCAGAAAGTCCAGAGGACTCGGAGCCATGCTCGATAGTCAGTCCATGAATCTTAAGCCACGATCCCTTAGGCGTCCATGACTGCTCTTCCGGAGTTTTGTTTAGTTGTGGTGAGACATCACAGAGTGAAGTACCGTGTTGCTACATCTAGATAGGATGATTAGCAAGCCTAGGGATACCTCAATCTTCAACGCCAATGTACCGCGACATCAGGACACTTTGCTCTTGAAAATGTGCCAAAGACAACGACAAACAAGTTGTAATTTTTAAAGGAGCTTGCTGCGTGGTACGGTCAGGTCCAGAAGTTAGGGCTTTCCTGTAAACCCTCCGGGGGCAAAGCTCAATTTTGTAGTCCACGGTCAACCTACACAACAACAACCCCCCGGCAATTCGATGCAAATCGGCCCAAATACATGTTTCGCATCTTGTTGACTGCCCTCGTTGTGATGTGCTATCAACAAACTCGGAGAACACGAATCTATGGTTTGCATCTGTTCATCAGAGTTGAACTCAGGCGGTGCAATCAAGAGATGGCTGTTGAATTTGTCTGTGCGGTGTTCACTGTAAGCCATGGGAAAGAGGCGTACGGGAGAAGACTTAGTATCAGCAAGTGCAAAAACATCTGTGGTGA
Source organism: Gnomoniopsis sp. IMI 355080 (assembly GCA_027946555.1). Lineage (NCBI taxonomy): Eukaryota > Fungi > Ascomycota > Sordariomycetes > Diaporthales > Gnomoniaceae > Gnomoniopsis > Gnomoniopsis sp. IMI 355080. The sequence goes on along the minus strand of JAPEVC010000252.1, from coordinate 34,739 downwards.
AGTTGCTGCGGAAGCAAAGTTTGTACCGGCAAGCTTATAGCGTACTATGAGGGGCGTGAGCCGCGAAAAAAATATCACAGGAGACTTGGGGTGCAGGTAGATTTCACACAATTGCTTCGATAACTGAAAATTTGCGAATCAAACGTCTACCTAAACAGTCTGCCCGTCTATACGGCTGTGTCGTGTAACATAACCACCACTTTTAATGCGACCATGGCCGAGCCTTGAACCTCGGGTGTTCTTCTGGCTTGCCTGCAACAGGCCAGTCGATTTCATCTGGATTGAGATACCATGAAGAATCACCCTCCGTCTGAGAGACAGACCAACCATTTCCAAGCCAGCGCAATGCGTTGCCCGTGGGATCCACGCTCTCATAAACTGTGGAGGCTAGTTTAGCTGCAGGCTGAGCAAGCACCAGCGATCCTTGAAGACAGACTTACCAAAATCTTCCCATCGTGGAGATCGAAGCGCGTCAAGTGCGTGGAGCGTGGAGCCCGGCCAGAGACCAATGATCCAGTTGCCCTGGCCTCCTTCACTCCGGTACCAAGACTTACACTTGTCGACGTAGACTGTTTTCGAAAAGTATGCGCCAATGTATTGCTGAAAATCCTTGACCCGCTCCGCCTTGGGCTCGATCGTGGCATAGTCCTCCTTCTGCATCTTCCGAAGGACCTTGACGCAGTAATCACATTCGTTCTCAAGGATCTTTGTGAGACTACCGAAGCCGATGGCGCTGTTGGGCCCAAACATCATTAGGTAGTTCGGAAACCCATCCACCATCATGCTCATATAGCTTTCGGGGTGAGTCTGCCATCGCTGAGCGAGAGTCACTCCGTCCTTGCCGACGACCTCGAAGTTAGGAGGCGCCGACGTCCTGAAACCCGTAGCACAGGCTAACGCATCCACCTCCACCAGACGTCCACTGGCCAGCTTGACGCCTGTCTCTGTGATTTCTACAATGCTCTCGTTGGACACCTCGACATTGTCCTCTGTTAAAGCTTCCAGGTAGCCTTTACCAGGGGTCAACCTCCGGCACCCAGGCGCGAATGTGGGGACGATGGTGTCAAACAATTCTGGCTTTTTGGCCAACCTCTGCTTCATCGAAGCCGTGAACTCAGCTACAAATTGCTTTTGCATGTCCGTTCCAAGGATGGTCGAGTCGTGAATCAAGTTACCTGCATCCTCGATGACCTTTCGCATCCTAAGGTAACCCTCGGGATCGCGAGCAAAAGCTTCTCGTTGTTCAGGTGTGACTTTGCCGCTTTGTAAGCTTTAATATGTAAAATAAGCTGGCTCTATCACTCACAGTTGATTTCGTTCGGGTCCAAACCGAGTGCGAGCATAGCTGCATCGCCAAATGCCCCAGATATCCAGGTCTGTGAACGCATGAACACTGTCATCTTGATGCCATCCAAAGGCTGCAAGCTTGGTACGATCTGGATTGCGCTGGAACCGTTTCCAACCACGCCGACGCGCTTATGGCGAAAGTCGTATCTTCACTTGTCAGCTCATCTGAGGCATATTGAACAGGTAGGGCGTGAAAGGCTCACTCGTCATCCCACTCGGCTGAGTGAAGGAGCTTCCCCCGGTACTTGTCCAGTCCAGGCACATTAGGCCAGGAAGGTTCGTTGAGGAGTCCTCGAGCCGTGATTAGCACATCGACATCATCCTCCTCGAACGTCTCTCCAGAATCCGTCCGTTGGACTTGGAGCGTCCACTTCTTCCTCTCGGTATTCCAGACGCAACGCAGCAGCTTGTGCTGGGTTTTAATGAACCTAGTGGCGCCAAACTTTTCCGCAACACCCTGAAGATACCGCTGAATCTCTGCCCCGGGCGCATAAAGAGACGACCAGTGCGGATTAGGGGCGAAGGTGTATTGGTATGAGTGAGCTGTTTCTCCCATTAACACGGCGACAGTCCGATGTGTAGACTGCATGAATGCACTCACAGGGAACATCGCAGGCCAGCCCTGCATTATATCACGTTAGCCACCGTCTTCACAAATGAGAACATTCTCACTCACCAGGATACTTGTTCAACCACCTGGGCAATTTCTTAGTGCACGAACGATATGTTAGTTTTACACGTGACTGTGAACGTACCATACTCCACCAATTCCTTCGTTCTTCTCGTAGACAACAAGATCTATATTTTTAAGGCGCTCAGGAATTCTAGGGTTTGCCGTTAATTGGCTTCGTTGCACTTGTGAGGGCATATTACGAACCTAATAGCAGCTAAAATACCTGAGAAGCCTGCGCCGATGACCCTGACTTTCATGGGTCGACTTGTATCCAGAGGCTCATTCTTCAACTCGAACGCGTGCCCGTTCACAAGACCATTAGTTGTAGCCATGTTTATGTTCCAGTTCCACTTGATTTCGACTTGGAGAGATTGGTGACTGTGCGCGTTGTTGACCACTATTGGGGTTGGGGAATTTATGAAATGTAATGCAATGATCGAGAAAGTGTAAAAGAGAATCGGTGATGCGTTTGCTGTGGTAATCTCCTGCAAAAGCTGGCCTTGATGGATGTATATTTCTATGGCAGTTGCCAACCTATGCCGTACAAGCTTACCACCGAGCCGGTACAAATAGGCGGCATTAGGTTGTCTGCAACCCGGCTTCAAACGTCCCTTGTTGGAGGGGTGCCCTTCCAATTATGCGGGCAATGCGCTCGAACCACTGCCCCAAGCCCTCAAGTGATGCCTCCTGCTAATGGGGTTTGTCACCAAACGTGGGGAAGATGCGGAGATGGCGGCTTAGGAGGTTTCTCCATGTCGCGCTAGGCATGACTTTGATCCAATTCAAGTCCATGAGTATTTCCGGATGGTAATGGACCGAACCCCGGGTCAATGGGCCCAAACAAAACCGGGTAGGCCAATTGACTATGTCTTTATTTCTGCGCATCCCAAACTGGACAATGTCCTGTAGAGTGCTGTGTCGGAAGCCCCAGCTAGTCTCACGATACTTGAACGAAGCCTCTTTTTTTGAGACCCTGACCATCATTCTCCTCGTCCCAATTTTCATCCACATAGTCCTTGATGCTCTGCTCCTGTATCTGCATTCCCACGATCTTTAATGCAGCGATGTTGTATCCCATCTCGTCCTTCTGCTTCCTCAAGACCTGTCTAAGATTCGACCTTATGCCGTCCAACATGGCTCGCATCGTTCTGCTAGCCACGATCTGCTTGTGATGTGTCTTGAGCATAAAAAAGAGTATTCGACAGGTCAAGGGAATATTCATGGACCGCATCGCGAAGATGTTCAGGAAGGTGAATAGAAGTGGCACGGTAGAAAACGGCAGTACCAAAAGAGCATCGTGCAGCGCTGAGGCTTTGATGCGCTGCAGTACGTTCATTACGTACACCTCTGCGCTGATATTGCCCAAAGCCATGAAGACCATGTCGCGTTGCGGCGCCGCAACATTCGGGTTGCTGAGTTTTGCTAGCTCCCATTCTTTCACAACGCTGAGGTCGGTCATTCCGAGTTCAAGCGCCTCCACAATCCTTTCACCTGCCATGAGTGTTTCAACTGTCTGCTTGCCTGCAGCAGCCACCTCGCCGTTTTGGTTCTCCGCGTCCGGGTCGTTCTCCAATGATGTAGTTAGTGTAGTCTCGTAGAGTTCTTCAATTTCCCTTTCTCTTTCCTCCTCGAGGAAGATTTGCTCGTCGGTCTCCTCCCACACGCGAATGCTCTTATCGTGACTGGCACTGACGATGAAGTTTCCGGTATGGCTCACAACAAGCGCCCAGATCTCTCCGTGGTGACCATCAATCCTCTGGATCTGTTCAAACTTGTCGGCATCCCAGTACTTGATAGATCGGTCCTTGCTGGTACTGAAGAACTGGTGTCCATTCCCATCGGAATTGTGGGGCACGAATCCCACCTGGAGAATGCTGTCCTGGTGTGCAAACAGCGCCTTGTGGCAATCGCCAAAATCTAAACCCCATATCCTGATATTCTTGTCTGCTGAACTGGTAACGATGAGCTTGCTATCGTATGAGATATCCATACTCAGGACCGGAAGTTTGTGGCCGTAAAGATTGAGATAAAGTTTGAGGGAATCAACAAAGAAGACCTTGACGGTACTGTCTAGTAGCGAAACTGCTAACAACTTCGAGTCGGGGGAGAACTTCAGGCTCAAGATATCATCCGCGACCTTAAGAATTCTAGATTGAACGAGCTTCAACTTTGGCGTGGTGCGAGTGGTGCCAAGGACCTGCTCCTGGATAATCTTGAAGTCCCAAAATTTGGCCGTCTTGTCGGCACTGCCAGTCACAACAGACCGACCATCCGGGTGAACATGCAGGGACCAAATCGCGCCTTCGTGAGCAGACACACTGTCAATGAGGGACGCTGACGTTACGTCAAACAGCTCCAATTCGCCACTCTTGGTTCCAACGACGACCACTTTGTCTCCTGGCAAGAAGGAACAGCAGAGGGCGTAACCGCACTCAAATGTCCGGACGCAAGTCTGGGTCTTGACGTTCCATATCTTCAGACTGCCATTGGCCGCGGATGCAAGCATCTTGTCATCCGAGCTCAACGACAGTGCTCGAATGTCAGCCCGATGGCCAGGTAAGTCCACGCACAAAGACCTTGAATAGTCCGGTGCCTCTTCTTTCTTCGACTTGCTTGGCTTCTCCTTTGACGTGATGTCATACAATTCGAGTAGATTGTTCGTCGTTGCGACAAGCAATTGTAATTTTTTGTGCCCGTGATTGATTGCCCAGTCCACCGATCGCACCTTGCCCGTCGTTCTCACGATGACGTGCTGTGCGAGCATATCCGAAATATCTGGCTGTGTGCTTCCGTCGTCCTCATGTTCATCAGCGACCATATCGACATCTCCATTGGCACCGTCTTTTTTGCCGGCGGCAAGTTTCTCCCGTCTTCTTTTCCTTTTGCGAGCCATACTCTTTTTGACTTCGGAATCGCTTCGAATCCTCCAAATCTCCACCGCCTTCTCCACACCATGTACGGCGAAATAGTCCTTCCGTGGGTGAAACGATACCTCGACTGCTCGATCCTTGCTGTGCCTATGAAGTGTGCCGCGGTCCTGTAGGAAGTGTGCCGTTTGGATTGAATCAACTTGCCGCGCGGCTGCGGAAAGACCTGGGGCATTTAAAGCCCAAACTTTGAGCTCCCCATCGTTACCTGCCGTTACACAAGCTGACAGATCTGGAGCAACTCCCAAAGCCCAGCATTCCCCATTGGTCTGAGCGACGTGAGTCTCGATGCAGTGGCGTGAGGAAAGATCCCATAATTTGATGAGTGAGTCTTTTCCTGTTGTCAATAGGAAACCTTCCCCATTTGATTCTCCATCTAATTGCATCGGCTGCTGGGTCTCCTCGTCCTCGGCCTGGGCCTCTGGCTCGACAAAGCGCAGTCCAGTGATTTGATCTTTATGCCCTCGCAGCTTGTATTGGCCAACCTCAGCGATCAGGTCCCATATGATGACATCAGTGTCTTTGGAGCCACTGGCTAGGCGCACGCCAGACTTGTCAAAAGCCAGAACGGTGATGGCAGATTTGTGGCCGTTGAAGTTGAGAATGGTGGTCGTGATCTTGCTGTCCCACAATCGAATGCTTCCGTCTTCGTAGCCAACGGCGTAGATGTCTTTGTCGGTCTTGCTTTGGGCAATAGCGGTGACTTGGGCCTTGCACTTCTCATCCCGCCAGCGAGCAAGCAACTCGCCTTTCTTGATGTCCCAGCATAGTACCTCTTCGTTGGCAGCAACAACGGCCTGTCCTGCGCCAGTAAAGGTTTTGTCTCTCGAGGACCAGACGACGTTGGACGAGCTTGACGAGACGAGGCCAAAAGATTTCGCGTACTCGTATTTTCTGTAGCACACTAGGCATGAGTAGATGTCAATGCGGATTAGAACAGAGAAATAAGACGTACAAATATGATTTGACCATGGTGGCAGACCGGAAAACTCGCAAGTGGTGTCTCTACCGCACTGTACTGTCGGTCGCAAGTTGTAAATGAATTTCAAGACTCTTTTTCCGGCCAAAAAAAATACGATAACGATTAGAAGCAAGCCATGGGCTACCCCTGCGGTTCCTCTAGCCCCACTAAGCATGGGGGGGGGGCAGACATCATCATAGTGCAGTGTGCATCCGACCGCGAGCATCGGCCAACAGGCCTGACCGCAATCCATCAAGCGACTGGTCTACTCTTCTGTCCACGCTGCCACGACATCGACCGCCCGAGGAAATTTACCTTTACAATGCTTCTGCTCGACTACCAGAATGTGCTGATTCAATCGGTGCTGACCGAGAGATTCTCAGGGTAAGGACTAGACCAGCACAGCTCCGTTTACGCTGCCAATGCTCAACCGTTGCTGACGTGCCCACCCCCTAATTCCACAGAGCTCCCCCCGTGTCCATCGATCAGACTGTATCCGACTTCGACGGCGTTATCTTCCACATTTCCACGCCCGAGGCCAAGACCAAGATTCTTGTGTCCATCCAAATAAAATGCTACAGAGACCTCGTCAAGTACGGCGCAGAGCAGGTCCTCAACCGCGAGTATGGCGAATACGTTGTCCCTCCTGAGCCAGGCTATGACTTCTCCGTCTTGGTTGACCTTGAGAACCTTCCCGCCGAGAAAGGTGCGTCCCAAAGCGACAAATATGCTTGCAGGCTGTCGGAGCGCTAATGGAAATGATAATGCACAGAAGCTCTGGATGAACTTGTCAACAAGATCGCCCTCCTGAAGCGCAACGCCATGGCTGCACCCTTCGAGCATGCCTACGAGGAACACTACAAGCTGAGGGAAGCCGCAGCCCAATTTACCTCGGAGGAAGCTCCTCAGGGTGTCAAAGAGGGTGGAGACGTCATGGCCATTCACTACAGGGAGGAGGAGGCCATTTATGTCAAGGCGAGCCACGACCGGGTTACGGTCATTTTCAGCACTGTCTTTAGGGAGGAGACGGATCGAGTGTTTGGCAAGGTATTCATCCAGGAGTTTGTGGACGCTAGAAGACGGGCTATTCAAAACGCGCCGCAGGTGCTGTTCCGCACCGATCCTCCACTGGAGCTGCAGGGCGTGGAAGGTGTACAGAATACCGGCACCGGTGAGGTTGGCTATGTGACGTTTGGTGAGTCAAAGATGCTGACGAGTGGGGTTTGTTTCTGCTGTTGACTGTGACAAAGTTCTATTCCCACGACACTTGACGCCCCAGAGGATGCCGGATGTCATTTCGCACATACAAACTTTCCGGGATTACTTCCACTACCACATCAAGGCATCCAAGGTATGTTCAGAATTCCAAGTAACACCCTGACGTCCTATATCTGACCAGTGATAGGCATACATCCACTCAAGAATGAGACGGCGCACAGCAGACTTCCTCCAAGGTACGCATGATTTGTATATTTACCCAGAGCGGACCACCCGGCTGACCCCATGCAGTCCTCCGAAGAGCAAGACCAGACAGCGAGGAGAAGGAGCGGAAGACGGCCAGTGGACGGACTTTCAAGGTCCAGGGTGCATAAGGTCCAGTACATCACAATCAAGGTGCAACCGTGATAATTGGAGGCCAAAAACAGCGGGCTCATTACGACTACGGACGACTGCTTGGACGAATGTGCAGAGCAGTGGCGAAAAGAAGCAGGCAGACGACTTAGATACCTACTATGTAGAGTCAAAGAAAACAATTCAACCATGCGTATTCCATGGACTACAACTTCTCGGACATCTCTGTGCCGTCTTCAAACTGTCACCATGCTCTCTCTCTACCAACAGCAGGTCGCCTAGCCTCGGTCTATACGCGCAGACCCTAGCTCCCCGCCTCCAGACCCCACACCACCACCACTACCAAGCGATTCGTTTGCCCAGCCGACCCACCAGCTTATATGGACTGCTCGTCACAACGGCAAAATGCCATGGCCATGGCAATCGGGGTCTGCCTCCGCTGCTTCGAGTAGAAGTGACGATGAGAAGCGTTCGCTCTTCTCGACCCCAAACACGACGAACAAGCCCGTGAGTTGGAATGACTCGTTGCACGTGGACCATTATAAGGACCCGCGCACTTGGGTGCCGGCTTTCGTGGTGACCACCGTCTTGTTCGGCGCTCTCAAGTTCTACCGCGTCTACTTGCGCCGTATACCCAGCATCCAGTACATCCATCCCGACAAATATCGCCGGCGGACCCTGTTTGGGAAGGTTACCAGTGTCGGCGATGGCGACGGCTTCCACTTTTTCCACACGCCTGGCGGTCGCTGGGCTGGCTGGGGCTGGCTGCGAACGGTGCCTACCGACAAGAAAGCTCTCAAGGGCAACACGGTATGTGGCATTCCCCCAGTGGCTACTTGGCTACCAAAATGTAGAGGATTTGAAACTGACGAGCTGGCGGGTGTCTTTAGATGTCAATTCGTCTTGCAGGGATAGACGCGCCTGAAGGCGCCCATTTCGGCCGTCCAGCCCAGCCGTACTCGGCCGAGTCTCTGCAGTGGCTGCAGTCCAAGATCATACACCGCTACGTACGCTTGCACATCTACAGGCGCGACCAGTACGAGCGCGTCGTTGCCACGGCCTATATGCGCCGCCTGCTCTTCTTCCGCACCGACGTCGGCCTCGAGATGCTTCACCGCGGGCTTGCGACCACCTATGAGGCCAAGAGCGGCGCTGAGTTTGGCGGCGAGAAGATGGAACAGAAGTACAGGGATGCCGAGGCCGAGGCCAAGAGGAAAGGGCTGGGTTTGTGGAGTGCGCTGGGAGGTAAGAGCAAGGGCTGGTTTGGACTTGGGACAACCAAGCCTTCGAAGGAGCCTTTTGAGACGCCTAGAGAATTCAAGGACCGCATGAGGGATTGGGACAAAGCCGAGAAGGGGTCGACGAAGTAGCAAGGGAAGCATTGGCAGGCATGATGGATGAGCCTCTACGAAGTGATGAGTACACTACGGCCCATAGACTGGGTGACGTGGTCTAGCGATGGCTTTATGATTCGGAGCGTTGGGCCGCTAGGTGGACCGTGGAAGGCGAGTGGTATTCACCTGGCGAGCAGAGCATACTTCTTCTCCTGATCAACAGGACGCTGTTGCAGGACCGTCTTGCGCAGGCTGATTTCTTGCGTATCAATCTTCTCGGGGAAACCAGTTGAGCTCCAACATCCATTCGGACTAAGTGGACGAAGTAGACCAAGTATGGGTTTACTATTCGAAGCCCACAGAGGGTTGACGTAAGTATATGGGCCTCACATGGCTTTTCAGCTGTTTCACTTGGAAGAAGCCTCCTCAGGATCATGTTATCGCTTGTGATCAAAGTGATAATTCTTGTATTTGAGTCTCTCCGTACTCTCATGGAACCAACATGTCCAAACACTCTATAATAAGTTTGCCGAGCCGCCGCCGTTCTCTGCGCCCGAAAATCTCTCTTGCCCACGCTATGGCTCCTTTAACATCACCATCTTTCACGCCAACAACCTGCATGGCGCCTGTTATTTCAGCTCTCACGAGCTGCCATGCAATAAGAAAGGCTTTGTAGGCGAACAGTGCTACCCAGGGCGACTCAGACTCCGGTGCGAGATTGTCGTCAAGATAACGCAAAAACCAGTCAATGTACGGCCGAGTGGCTTGCGCAGTCTCAGCTCCGTAGGAAGGTTCTGAAGAGGACGCGAGAGAGGTCATCTGCTTCAAGGCTGTGTCCACGCTTCCTTGAACAACACCGCCGGTGTGTGTTGACGACCAGATGCGCAATTCGATCATAGCCATCTCCCACGTTGCGGTTGCCTCCACCGACGAAGTGCGCGACGGACTTTGGCCGTCCTCTGGTGGGTGCACGAACGTTCCCAGCGTAACAAGCGACGCCTTGAGTGTTTCCAGTCTCTCAAGGCTCAGCCTCCCCGTCATAGCAGACCAGCCTGACACCTCGCGCGCGCTCGACAGCAGAAACTGTGTGATATTGATTGCTCCATAGGAATCAAAGAGCGGCAGTGTGTCGATGGCTGCATCAGATGAGAGAAAGCGACGAACGGCATCTGCATATTGTAGAGGGGGTATAGCGTGACCCCTGAGCAACTCTCGATGGGCCCATGCTGACGCCGAGGGGGCGGCCCAACGATCTTCTGGACAGGGCAGTTCATGCTTGATTTCCAAGTGTGACAGCGAGCGGGGTATTGACAAGAGCTGATACCAAAGGGCGTCGATCTGGTGAACAGCAAATAGCGTTCGTTTCTGCGATTCGACAGTGACGAATGCTCTCCATAATGAGTCCAGGTCCTCTGCTGCTGTAGATGCTGACAGTCGTGGCTGTGTCAGACCGCTGGAACGCAAGAGGGCAATCATCTTTGAGTGTACTTTGAGCCCATAGGCGGAGTCCTTCCCGCAAAGGTAAGTCATGGCAGCTATCTCCAGAAGCAAATAGGTTTGGACCATGGCGAGCTCGTCTGCAGGATTGTCTTCAGTCTCTCCTTCCGATGCGATCAGAACGCGAGCTCGGTGAAAACAATGCTGAGACAGGTTGTTGCCCGTGCTGGCTTCGTTGCCCGCATCTGGGTCTTCACCATGCTGGTAGGCGAGACATAGCATGCTAAGAACCAGATGTTCGGCACTTTGGGTAGGATCGAACGTGGGGAGGTGGAGGAAGGGAACAAAGTGCGAGACATGAGTGAAGAAGAGGTCCACGCCTTGTGCTATTTGAGAAGCTGTCGGATACCATTCCTCTTGGACATATGGCAGGTCGCTCGGGGACAGACCATCGGACAGGCCCTGGTTGAAGACTATACTATCTGCGTTGGAGGCTGGTGAACAGGCCAGGAGAGGGCGTTGGCTAGCTTCAAGAAGGTTGGCCTCAGCGATGGGCTCGAGATCCTTCATAGTAGATTCATCTTGGCCTGCTATTGCATTTTCGACTAAGCCAAGGTTGACGGTGCCTAAATGGTGCTGTTGGTGTTCATGTTGAAGGAGCTGTCCGTTCAGCCAATCCGGTTGCCAACCTCCACTGCTCAGCATTCCCAACCCTAACTCTTCGTCCCATTGCTGTGACTGCGGCTGCGGCTGTGGCTGCGGCTTTGGTCGACCAGCAGCATTTGACGAGGAAGAGCATTCTACATCGCTTCCATCTCCGCTTGTTTCGGCTGTGGCTGCCGTTGAGTCTCGGCGCCGTCTTTTAGGAGCACGTCTCTGTTCGTGCTCGGGATGCTTTCTCCTGATATGGCGATGGCGTAAATCTCGGCGCGAGAACGTAATGGGACAGAACTCGCAGGGGAAAGAAGGCTTCTCCCGTGACCCAGTGTGGAGGGCAGCATGCCGCTTGAGGTTCTCATGGCGGGTAAAGCGGGTCTGGCAGACCTGGCATTGGAAAGGTTGATAGCATTGCGCATCAGGGCTGGCGATAGCAACAGACATCTTAGAGACTACTGGGGGGGTTCAAGGCCATGTCGTCTTGTCTCATTACAGTCCATGTCGCGAGACGGGAAGAGCATCTTGCCTCATACGATTCTGATAGCCCTCTCCGGTCCGGTGCCAACCAACTTTACGAATACCCGTAGTCCGCGTCGCTCAGCTATCTATAATCTAGGTTTCACTTCCCCCGCATTCCTGGCCCTTGTCACGCAGGTACTGCACAATGTATCTAAAGGAGCGCTCGTAGAAGGATGCTATGTATTCCTTACTTTACCGGGAAGCAATGCAGCCATGTGGAGACCTGGTAGCGGCAACTTATCGGAGCATGATGGAGGGGACGAATCGTAGATTGCAATTACACATTACCTTATCATCTGATTTGGAGTGTAGAAGAACACATACCGCCGTCGGTCAGTATCTTGACAAGCTCATAAGCGATCTGAATTTCATTACACGGCTTGATGATTGTGCCAGTGGAGAAAGCGAAATTCCTATTCGAACGGTCTGGAGGCAGACATAATACAGCGCCACCAGCCCCGATGAACAAAACGCTCCACCCATTTCTTTTGGGGGTCACAGTCAGCCTTGCGTGGAGAGACTCCAGGCAATCCATTGCTCACGTTGAGAAATGTGTCATAATATGTTCTGATGACTTTAGATCATGGGAATCAGGCTGTCAGCCTTCTCAAGGCTCCGGCCTTGTCACACCAAAAGGGAAGCATTCAACGACACCTCACAACTTCCCTAGGTATCTAGTCGTCGACCGTCGATCAGCTGGGCCGAGAATTTTCTCGAAAGCATGATGCTCGAAAAGTGTAGGTGGCGGTGACTTTCAATACTTGCTCAAGTCAAACTGTAGTTGGCACTAGGCTGTACGATTTATCTACCTGGGTAAACACTTTACCGCAGGAACACTGGATGTAAATGACGTTACCACACCGGGGAAATGCATTCCAAGCACACATCAAGTCTTTACAACATCCAGTAGGTTGGGACTGGCAGAGTTTTTGTTACCCGACTGTAATCTATAGCCCAGAGATTCATAGGAAGGTAGCGTTGATATGTGCTATCAGGTTCTTTACATTGGGACTCGCAGATTCAATTGCGCTTCTGGGGGGGAATTCGTTATGTACAACAGAGATTGTGACTAGATACATCATAGAGAAATAGTAATGGAAGCACCAACAATCTGAGCTCATCCACTGGTCCAGCAATCAGACTTCCCTAGACATCTCTTTCGCCTAAGTGTTGGGTGGAAGTCCATTTGGTGACAGCCCAGTTCTTATGTTGCAGACGCATCGTTTTCAAGTGAACGACCGAAACATTGGAACAGGATTACACCGGCAAGATAACCTTGACGCCCATGTACTCGCGCTCATTCATGAGCTTACCGTCGACGATTTTCTGGTCTGCACCAATACGATTGCGACTTGTATCTGTTGGATCTGTGGCCGTGGCGATCTGGATTTCACGCCACTCACGATTTGTCGGCACGAGCTTGCCATTGGAAGTGAGCTCCTTGAAGCCCTTGTAAACACCTTGCTCCTCAACGCAACCCTCGCGCTGTATCAGAGGAGAATCTGCAGAGATGGTAATTAGTACATTGAACTTGAGATGAACTTTTCAACTGTTTGAAACAAGAGCGAACTTACCATATGCAGGCTGCATCCTTAAATCACCAACAGAGCTGTTGAACAGCACCAACGACAGGCGCTCTTGATCTAATTGATCAACCGGAGGCTTGAAGACTCGGTGACGAGTGGCTTTGAAGTGGCCACCGGAAACAATTTCAAGGGTGTCGCCGATGTTGATGACAAGCGCTCCGGGATGGTATGGAGCGTAGTACCATTTCTCATCCTGACCCCAGATCTGCAAGCACGAAATGGGGACAGAGAACAGCATCGTTGTCAGGCCGAAGTCGGTGTGGCCGTGCATACGAAGCCCCTTTGATTGCTCACGGGTCTGTTCTCCCACAGGCCGGAAAAGTGCATGACGAAAGTAGCCCTCGCCTGTTGGTGTACCGTGCGATTGGACATTGTCCCAGAGGTAATCATCGGGCAGCTCAAGAACGCGTGAGAACAAAGTAAGGATTCGCCTGTTGACAGACTTGGTCAAGTAATTGCAAAAAGCCTCGATCTCGTCCATGAAAGGGTGCAGGCACTTGGGAATGCGGTTGATGTCCGCCCATTCCCTCGGATACCAATTGAACTGCTCGATACCATCGGGTTCTCCTCGGTGCCGCTAAGTGATTGGTTTAGTACATTATAATGCAATCAAGATATTTACAATTCGAACTAACCTTGAAGCCATAGGGGTGTTTATAACCAGACCATCGGCCAGTATCAGGGTCGAAAAGAAGGCGTTCTTTGTCCTCTTCGGTGATGTTGTTGTACATATACTGGGCTAGAGCGAATTGGCGGTGCAGCTAAAAACAGACATCAAAGTCAGTATGCTAGAATCCATGTTTCATGGTGAATGGACTTGGTATATATACCTGTTCGAGAGAAACACCATAGTTCTCAAGGAAAAGAAAACCTTCTTCACGGATGGCCCTCTTAACTTGCTGCACAAGTGCCTCAACCTCTGCTGGGTCGTCCGAGTCTAGTAGGGAAAGATTGATAGTTTGGAGCTCAGCAAAGTCGTGCTTCTCCTGTGTTACTGGGGGAGGAATCCATGGTGCAACATAAGGCTTGCCGGGGAGATCAGCTGGAGGCGGGTTGAAAGGCGCGGTCGGAGCCATGTTTAAACTATTGTAAGGATATTGGGAAGGTGTCGCCGAGATGTTGAAAAGGTAGAATACTAGAACTTGTTTTTGATGGCCTTGACCGGTGATTAGATCCGAAAATACAGCTGGTGATCTTTTGATTTATAAATTTCTTTGATTCTAATCCAAGTACTATGGTCCAGGTCGATGTTTAGGTGGACGTCCGCCAAGATTGCCGTATTTGGTGACTGGGAGGATTATGGATAACTCGATGAACCGATCAGACGACTCTCAAACGATGGCCGTTATCAGATCCGAGCCGTAATCATGGTTACGCTCTCCCCGGACTTACATCTGAGATTGCCAGGTAGCCTTGCGGCTGCTCGATCCTCGTGCAAGAGTGCTCCTCCACACCATCCTTGGCCAGCGACAGCCTGTCAGCCTGTCAGCTGCCACGCCTCAACACGCTTGAGAAATGCTGCGAGAGCTCCTCTTCTCCATCTCACGCCTCCTCCAGTCTTGGGAACACCCTACTGGACGATGTGTGAAGTGTGCTGCAGCGTTGGCGTCTCTTAGCGTCGGAGGAGCTCCTCCACGGCAAGTTGGCCCACAATTCCATCACCCTGCCCCTCCGTGTTGTAAGTACAGAGAACCTTGTCTATGTGACGGCTATTTGACTGACGATAGAAGCAGTAAGGAGTCTACCTCAACACATTCTCATCATCCAAACCGGGCTCCAATTCATCTTGTCAATCTTTGTTGTCGACATTTTCCTATACACCAGAATCAACAAGACCACCTCATATCAACCATCATGTCTCGCGAGCTCATCTCAAGCGAAAAGTTCCCTCCCAAGCCGCACAACTGTAATTAACCCCAGAATTTGAGCCTTTGCAGTATTCAAGCTTCATCAGCTGACCCACTTTCTAGCCCCTGCGACGAAGATTCCTGGTTTAGTCTTCTGCGCCGGCCAAACAGCGACCGGCGAGATCAAGCAAGCAACGGTGAGACCTCCCTTATTGCATGCTCTGGTTTTCAACTGGTGACTAATACAAGCTGTTTTTACAGAGGAAAGTCCTGCAAAACCTGAAGGAGGTCCTTGAGCTGTCTGGATCCTCACTGGACAAGGTGGTCAAGTACAATGTGTACTTGGCAGACATGAAGGATTTTGCTGCCATGAACGAGGTGTACATAGACTTCTTGCCGCAGCCCATGCCATCGCGGTCTTGCCTTCAAGCAGTTCCCCCGGGAGACGGCACTGTCATTGAGATTGAGTGCATAGCACAGGCTTAGATAAGGTTTCAATCTAAGACAAAACATAAACACCATTCTCATCATGAACGCACGACGCAATCTGGGGTGAGGAGAAATGAAAGAGCCAACGCTCATTCGTGCACATGTGACTATGAAGCTCTTTATCTTCCTGGGGGTTTTTTTTAAGGTGTTCGTTCTAGCTGTTCGGATTATATGAATTGTAAGGAGTCCTTTTCAAATACTCACATAAGTGCTAATCAATTTGACCAAGTCTTATGTATACTATAAATCAAGCAAAATCTAAATGCAAATACTTTTCGACTTTTACTGGGAAGAAAACTTTGGACCTTGGAGTATGTATACCGACCTAGGTACCTAGGAGGCCGTCAACAAATATATGATGCTCGAACTAAGAAAAACCACTATTCGGACTTAGGTAGCTGGACAGGCCCGGTTACAAGGTGCATTAGAACAATTGTAAGCAATAGGAATATGATCAGTACTCTGTCTCCGTAGCTCCTCTACCGGTTCCTAAGCGCACTGAGTTGGCCTTCACCGCTTTGTCGTATTAAATTATTAGGTACCTGGGTACTTACCTAGGTAGCTTGATTGTCCCACGGCATACGTATAGACCAAGGATTTATTCCAGGGCGCTTAGAGCAGCAAGTGATACAATTTATTTGCTAATAGAAGGTTGAAACTCATGGCAAAAACAGTTCTGGAATTCACGAGAGGTAGATAAGGGAAGGACTTAGGAAGCATTCGGGAGCGTAATTTAGCTTAACCTTGTGACATCTAGCTAGGTGTACCTAACATGAGTATGACTGTTATAAATACCTGATCATTTGTCATAGGTATCATCGTATCCTGCTCGTGATCCATGCGGATCCTCAATCAAGATATTTCCCAATCATGGTTCGTGAGCGATCAGCGGCCTTGAGACTTGTCATTCTAGTGGTTGATCTACAATTTACACCACCTGGGCAGTAATGATTCCACGTTTCTATGACATACAGGTCTGTTCCTTTCAACTCCCCTTGCCTTATCATGACTTAGCCACTTCAATCGTGGCCATGTACCAATTCTGCATTGCCTTGAAATCTCCGGTGATAGCTACAGTGTCGTAAGTCGACTTTACTGCCTTTGCCACGTTGCCGTCATTAACCATTCGTGCAGCCCACTTTCCGTGCTTTCGTGCAGCAGCAACAATTTTGTCAAGGGCAGCCACAAACTCCGGCTCGTCACCCTTGGCAGGTGTGTAGCCAAGGAGAGACTGAGCGAGGTCGTTAGGTCCGATGAAGAGCATGTCGACACCAGGCACAGCGGCAATGGCATCAACATTGTCAACGCCAGCTTTTGTCTCGATTTGAATCATGGTTATGATGGTCTGGTCGGCAGACTTCATGTATTGCGGTGTTGTGATGCCATGGCCAATGGAAGCAAATGGTGACCCTTGACCACGCACGCCTTGGGGAGGGAATTTTGAGGACTGCACAATCTGTGCAGCCTCCTCAGCGGTGTTGATTTGTGGAACCATGATTCCATGTGCCCCTGTGTCCAGGGCTCGCTTGATGATATCGTGTGCAGGGCCGCGGATACGAATAATCGGTGAGACGCCCAGAGCAGAAATGGCGGCGACGGAGTTGTGCATCGAATCGTCTCCAATGTGGCCATGTTCACAGTCAAGGATGATGCCGTCAAAGCCACACAATGCAACCATCTGGGCCTGTCGTACAGAGGGGATCGTCATGAAGGTCATAAGCGGATACTGCTCGGACTTGAGTCCATTGAGCAGACGCAACCGGGGGTTGTCAACCTTGGTGGTGAGGGGTGTGGGATAGGTTGCCATGATTACGGAGATGAGGATGTTGCGAATCTGGTTAGGCCTTGGTGAGGAAACAAGAAATCAAAATGTGATTGAAGCCAAACAAGCGGTCAATGAGCAACAGTTTTGAACGAAATCTTTCCTTTAAAGAAGCGTTTCGATATACACTTTCGTTTCTGTTTTATTTCTCGTCAATGATGTTCCATGATGAGTCTAATTGCGCGGATGTATTTACTAGATACCTAAGTACACATTACATATATCCTGGGGAGGAGCGCCTTCTCCTGGGAATGATTGACACAGATTGCTCCAATACCTAGTGGTGTTGTATGCAGTATTTGGAGGAGCACGCACCGCTGCCCCTTGCTCGCGCGGCTGACTAGCCGGAGGAGCTCCTCTTTAATCAACCCTTGGCAGATAACGGCACTTTAGACCTATGCAGGCCCTTGTTCTCCATGGTATCGGCACGCCGGCTCATGGGTCCTCACATTAGAATAGTGTCGTATGCGGAGTGATGAATTCAGCCTGACGCTATTGGCCTGATCAAAGATAAGACTTACACGTCGTATCGCCGCCCATGTGGCTGAATCTTGGAGGGTCGGCTGCGCCTTCGATAAGGCTGGCCAGCCTGACCGGGAGCCCGAGGCTATTACTACCGTGAACTTCCCCCTAAAGCATGTAAACAATCCAGGCTGCATGCTCAAAGGAGGCAACTCTGGGCTCCTCCAAGTCTCCTCCCATTCTTCTCTTCACTTTGCCCGCTGTTCCACGTTACCAACTGAAACCCAAAGTCATTGAGGTAGACGCCCGGTCCCGGAAACATGGACATCGACAAGAAACCAGCCCTCGACGAAGTCGGTGACAAGTTATCGATCTCGGAGGGACAAGGCCAGAATCTGGCACATGCAGACGCGTGCAAGCCGGATTCCCTCAGCGGCTTCGACGATGTGGAGATCGCACGGCTCAACAAGAAACTTGTCCGAAAGATGGATCTGTTCATCTTGCCACCGATCGGAATACTGTACATTCTAAATTATATCGATCGTCAGAATCTGTCGGCTGCCAAACTGCAAGGTATCATGGAGGACCTCAACATGACTACTGAGCAATTCGCTACCGCAGTCTCAATACTTTTTGTGGGCTACTTGCCTTTCCAAATACCTAGCAACCTCATCATCACAAGAATTGCACGACCCGGTTTATACATTTGTACTGCCGTTACTATCTGGGGAGCCATCTCGGCTGCTACAGCCGCGGTCTCGACCTATGGTCAACTACTCGCGGTCCGAGCAATTCTTGGCGTCGTCGAGGCCGTCTTCTTTCCTGGTGCGATTTACTATCTCTCTGCCTGGTACACCAAGAAAGAGCTAGGAAAGCGGCTCGCTGGTCTTTACATAGCACAGCAGGTAAGTCCTATCTATACTCTGACTCGCCTACTCAACATGTTCGACTGACGTTACTACTCTTGGAAAGGTTGGCAATGCATTCGGCGGTCTCTTTGCTGCAGCCATCCTACAACTCAAAGGCAGGTATGGCATCGCTGGCTGGCAGTGGTTGTTCATCATCGAGGGCAGTGCCACCGTCGGCATTGGAGCCATATGCGCTTGCATCATGCCCGAATTTCCTCATAACAGCCGCTTTCTGTCCCAGCTCGAGCGCGACCTTGCCGTGTGGCGTGTGGAGTCTGAGGCTGGAGCAGCAGAGGGTAAAGAAGATGAGAGTACCATGCGCGGCTTTCTTCAAGCTCTGACAGACCCGAAGCTATTGCTTCTCATCGCCTGCAACTTCTTCTCCCAAGCACAGGGCTCAATCGCAAACTACTTTCCTACTCTCGTCGATGCCTTGGGATTTTCGAGCACTATCAGCTTGCTTCTTACTGCACCGCCTTACATACTCGCCGCCTTCATCTACTGGGGCATCATGTTCTATTCGGACCGAAAGAACACTGTATATCCAATCATTATCGGATGCATCTCGATCGCCACTATCATGTACATCATTCCAATGGCTACACTTAATGTGGGCGCGCGTTATTTTGCGATGATGATGCTCCCTTTCGCGTCCGTGGGACCGCAAATTCTCATGTACAAGACAATGAACCTTCATCTGGCTCGGCCTGTCGCCAAGCGAGCAGCAGCTTCTGCCCTTGTCAATGCCATCGGTGGAACGTCAAACATCGGAGCCTCCTACCTCTACTACCAGGCACCGCACTTCTACGCGGCCTTTGGAACTTTGATGGGGTGTGCCATTCTATTTGCAATCACAATCACCGTGTATCGCTGGATGGTCTTGCGGGACAACAAGCGCTTGGATTCGGGCGACCCGGATCAAATTGCAAAGGCTATGAAGGGAGGTGTCACACAGGAGATGGTGTCTCTCGGGTGGCGCTACGAGATGTATTGATTACGTTTCCAAGCGGGCAGCCTCCAACTGGAGATACTTCAAGTCGAGAACATGTCGTGTACATACAAATGTTCACTCGTACCTAATTATACCACCTCTTCGAAATTAAGCTGCCCGATCTAAGTGCCTCATTATAGTCGAATTTGTTCTTTGTACAAGTGAAGGACAGGATCAGGAAATTTCTAAATAAACCCTGCATGTGCAATGATGATACTGACCAGCAGTGACGACTGGCCGATCGAAGCGACTTGAGGCATTTTTGCCTTGTCTGCTAAATTTGAGGTTTGGAAATTTCCTTCATATCCGCCCACCGAACAGCTGGATTATTAGTGGATATTAGTCATAGGGCATGTAGATTCTCAGCGATAAATACCTAAGTACACGTATACATGTAGACTTACCAAGTAGCCATTACTAAGAACATCACTGTGTTCCACGTTCTGCTTGGCCACCATTGAAGACACCTAATCTCTATCGCCCACTATATTCGGTACTTTGCACCGCACATGTTGCGAAGGAATTATATACACTAAAATTAGATCCCCGCCCTCGGGGTGTAAGCCCGTGCTTCTTTGAATGTATTGCCGCCTTTTAGTAAGCTCAAGAGCGTAGGTAACTCCTTTGATTCACAGACTCTGAGAGTTCACATCAGGTTCGCCGAATATTATGTGATATCGATTCTCTCAAATTCCCACGTCTTAACCGAGAATCAACAGAGGTCTGAGCTACATGTGGCTTAAGAACACCCCAGTTGCCCGCACCGGCTTGGGACTTTTGCATAGGAGATGGGGGGGGGGGGCGGAAACTATGTGGATCATGGGCCAAGCAACTTCAGGACGTCTAAACGGTGTTGTAGATATCGCGATGCTCTACCTAGGTAGTGGATTAACCTCAATTTAGATATGTTCGCAGCTAGTGGCTGAAAAAAAAGAGTGCTTAATCTCTAAAGGAAGATTTGAGAAATTGAAGGTACTTCCTAAGTACTATACTCATTCAGGCGCCAAACCTTCTGAGGTGGCCCAGGTAACATTCTACTGCTGTGGAGGCAACATCTAAATGCTCATGGGGAAATCATGGTACAGAGATGTAATCACACATGAACATATGAACTAGGCGAGCTTAATGCCCCAAGATCCCTATTGGCGCTGAGAAAGATGTTGGTTAAACAGTACAAGGGAGCATCCTTAGATCGTCAATCAAAGACGTCTATTTTTTAGGTAAATGCTGCTGCGGGCCTTCGCCGGAGCCCGTCGCCTGTACCTTATGTGGCTAGTCCTCTCGGGTCCTCTTTCTTTGCAGCTTCCTCTTCCCCGAAGAGCTTCTTTGGGAGTCAATTGATGATCGCACGCTGCCCATCGTACTGGTAGGCCTAGTCCTTGCCATAGGGCTGTAATTTTGGTCATTGAATTGCCCAGATGTGCCCTCATGAAGAGCCTCGCCTTCTTTGTCAATTTGCCTCTCCGACCTGTTGGAACAACTAGGCATGGCGTCTACAAGTCAGCATATGTTGCTTTTGTTCAGCCCCTCGAGGTGTTTCTACTTACATCTCGTCCGAGACAGACGTAGGACTAGGTGTTGTCCAACCGGGTTGTTGCTGTTGTCTTGAATGTCGACCCGAGGAATGTGACCGGTGCACGACCGGTCCACTCCGGCTGCTGTTAGGTGGGTATCGAGCAACAGGCGAAGTTGGCGCCTGGACGACCTGCGCAGCCTCATACGAACGCTCTTCGCTGCGTCTTGCCTCGGCTGACTGTCGAGCAAGGTGACGTTCAGAGCTTCGTGAAGACCGCCTTGCAGGAATGACTGGTGCCTCCCGAAGTGTGCGGCAGTCCTCGCTCGACCGTCTCGCATGAGGCCCAGGAACTCGAACCGTGGCTGAGGGCTTTTCAGGCACTTCGGCGCTAGTGACGAACGAATCCGCAGACGACAAGGGAGAGTCGGATAAGCCTCGCTGCTTGAAGTTTTGTTTTTGGGACCGGTCAGCAGTGAAGGCCTTGTTCACATCTTTCTTGAAATCGGGCTGATTTCGCCCGGACTGCCTTGCCGTGGGAGCTGGCTGCGTTTCTGCAGCATGTGCTCCTGTGGGTGGTCCGACCGCCGTGCTCGCCCCATGAGCTGTGAGGAGGTTTTCAAGTCGATTATGAACTGCGTAACTCCTAGCTCTTGGTGCCACCAAAGGTGGTATTATGTCTGAGTTCGTTGAGCTTTCGGGATAGAATCTTCGGGGCTTCTTTGCCTTGGCCTTCTCACGAAATTCCTTGACCTCCACTCTTCCGGCGTTTCTCCTCGTCTCTTGATCTTGCCAGATCTCCCGGGATGTCATTTTTTTCAGACTCCTTTGTATCCTACCCAGTGGGCCTTTGTGACTTGAATGGGCAGCACTAGCTTGTTCGTTTCCCATAACATCCCCTATCTCCTCTGACAGAGACAGATTTTCCAGCTTCACCCGGGTCTCATGGGATGGCTCAACAATCTCCCTCCTAGAGACCTTGCCAGCTCTTTTGGAGCGTCTTGACCCTGTCATTGCTCTTTTAATGGGGCTCCCGAGATCACTCCTTTCAACGAGTGAATTTGGTGGTGCTCTGACTCTCCTTCTGGAGCTCCATTTTCGATTCGGTGGCTGAGAGGCCATAGAGGCCTTTCTTGCCGTCCAAATCCCATCGACTTCAACACCGGATTCTAAGGCCTTCACTCCGAACGGTATCTCATTCCCAAGTCTGTATCTGCCATTGGGCGATAAACCAGATTTCCGCATCTGCGTGACGCGCGCTTGCTTCTCGGCGTCGAGCAACTCCAATTTCCGCATTTGTTGATTGGTTGACCACAGCTTGACCAGACCAGACATGAAGACTACGATAATGCCCATGGCGAGGACCTATGCACCAAAGGTTAGCAGTTATTGAACCAATGTGTTGCCGAGCATAGTGTGATAGACGCGATCATTCCTCCTTCGATCTCGCGCCGTGCGCTACATTGAGACAAGTGTACCTCGCTTCTCCCTACCCGTAACGCAAGGTTCTCAAGCGATGGATCTTCTGAACAAGTCGCTGATCCCATTCTCAGAATCAGCCGGGCGACCGGTGCTCGAACGCCGGCCGCTCTCATTTGAGACGTCTGGCTTACACACAGTGACATACCGTTCAGTTCTTATTCAGAATTTGTTCACCGCTCTGCGACCTTTGCTTCACAAGCAAAATTCCCGATACGAACAGATCGAATAACACTTACGAATGTCAACTCCTCCCACAACTGCCACGACGTAAAGAACGTCCCTTCCGCCATGGCTCGTTGGCTCAAATATCAATGACGACCAAGATGGCGGAGAAAAATAATCAGTTGGTAGTGCAAAGATTGCAAAGAGAACACAACCATGTGGCGAGAGTCTCACAAACTCGTGCGATAGAATGGATTTTAAGGGTTCGTGTTTCGACTTTTGGGGAACGCCAGAAGAGTCGACAAAGTGAAGTGATGGCTCTTTTTGCCGCTATTCGTTGGTCGGCACAGACTCAATGTATCTGCAGGTTTTTCCCGTACCTGCAGATCAAACCTGCAGATACGAGCAGTTCGGCCTTGTATGCAGGTCTGAGCAAACGGCGCATCAAGAATAAAGGAGACGAAACTTTCGAGCAAGACCATTGGGCGGGCTGGGCTGATTAGTTCTGAGACAGGTGGCGGGTACCAACATGATGTGTGCATCGAAGGGAGAGAGGGAAAAGTACTATGTAAGTTGACCATCGACTCAATAATGGGCCTTTACAGGGCTGACCTTCCAAATGAAGCCAAACCGACCGTTGTAACGATATGTGTCCACCTTGTTGACCTAAGTGGTGTTCATCTGACGAATCTGCCAGGTTATTCGCTGGAACCTTGGAACCAAAAAGCACACTTTGACAGCTGCCAGCTCCATCGGGAGCCGGCAGTGACTGCGACGCTGGCTGCGCATCCTTGTTGGTAATCGGCGGAGTAGTTCTAGTCCTTGCTTTCCGCCCTAGAAATTCGCGGTACCCTTCTCGCTTTTTAAAAAGTCAGTGGCCAAGGCAGGGATAGATGAAATCCATCTTGGAAGCGTTTATGGTCATCAGACAGGATTATCCAGACCCCGCATACCAACTGGTATCTTGGTGACACACCGCGCCCAGCCATCACAACAGGAGTTTAGTCTCTAATGTCCCGTGTACGCTACAGTCAGGGCTCAAGCACGCAGACCAATTATTGTGCCCTACAGACAAAGACTTGCCCAACACCAGCTTGATCCTCCTTCTATCCGATTCGATGCAATGCGGCCTCCGCGTAGGAGCAATGCGCCCCGGGTATCTTTTCCTCAGATTTCTGGTCTTCACACCCCAGCAGATTTTAAGGACGTGTGATCGTGTCACAGCACTCAGCCCTCGGTAAAAGCCTCCTTCCGGGCCTCCGTGGAGCTGGGACTGTCAGTCGGACGGTTGGCGACCAGGCGCTAGAGCATGGACAAGTCAGTATTTGTGGCAATGGTCAGCGAGTGCAATGGGTGCCCCTATACTCACAACCAAATTTCGCAACAAACAGGCCACGGTCACCTTTCCGACAGAGGGAATATAAATTGACGCCTTCTCTTTGACAGCCGGGCCGTCAAAATTGCGGTACGCCGAAAAGTTGATGCAAACGGCTCCGTCTCGGATCAGCTCTGTGGGCACCTTGTAGCTCTCGACTGGCACTCCGGAGATGATCACATCGCTGACGGGTAACACCTCCTTCAACCCGTAATCCTTTTTATCCTCGACCTGGTGGCGGTGGTTCTTGATGCCCTGACCGCGCGTGTACAGCTGCGTGCCCGTCACGTCGACTGAAAAAACGTTCGCGCCGTCGTTGGCCAGAAGAGCGGCGAGTGGACGGCCAATGACCTCAGAACGGTTAATGACAGTAATAGTCTTGCCGTAGAGCCTGTTGCCCTCGGCAAGAATGGGGTTGTAGATATGGACGTGCTCGAGAATTTTGAGGATACCAAGTGGCGTGCAGGGCAGGATCGACTTCCTCAGGTTGGTCGGGGGGTCAAGGTAACGCGCGTTGTGATACATGTTTGACAAGTGCCTGAAGCACAGGCCCTCGACATCCTTTTCGAGTGCCACTGTCTCTTTGATATAGTTGTCTTGAGCAATGTTGTCAGGCCATATCGGGTAGTAGATGATGATCCCGTCGACCTTGTTGTCTTCGTTTGCGACTCGAAGTTCCTCCTCTAGGTCCTCCTTGCCAACTCGTCGCAGGTCAAATTCAAATCCACTGTTGGCCATTGAGTCAGTACTCGACCCGGGGCCAAAGAACAGTCTTGCAACAACGGGGCCGAAATAAACCTTACTTCTCTTCGCAAGTCTTCTGGGACCACTCTGCATACTTCACAGCAGCCGGATCATCGTTGGCCAGGAAAGCTGCAAGTCGAGGCTTTCCGTTGCCGATGGCTTTCAAAGTCTGCTGTACCTCCTCTAGCAGGCGCGTTGCGATTGACTGTGGGAGGATGACCTTGCAGTGCTTCGGTGCGGTAGCCATGATTCTTTAGAATTGAGTGAGTCAAAGATTCCGGCCTTGGGGTGAGGGGGGTTGTGGTTTGGTGGTGATGCTGGCGTGCAAAGGAGGGTGATTGCAGATATTGCGTTTGGGTGAATCATGAGGCAGATCAAAATTGTTCGAAACCGACACAGGAGCGCCAGGATGAGAAGGGGTGTCATAAACACTCACCGGAGATGGGCCAAAGTGGATTCTTTTACGGGAGAATATCTGGGATGCGAGGTTGAGGGCTCCTCTTCCGAGTAGAAACAGGTGAGCCACTTCGGTCTTGCTGCCGTTGTTTGGTCTGAGAATCACGGGCCTGGCTTCAAGTGGTGTGTGCTGACATTCCTTCGCTCTGGGATGGTGGCTCGATTCTGAGAGACGGAGTATTTCTTGATGTTCTTTGCACGCGAGGATCTATAAACGATGGAGCGAAAAGATCCGGACAAAGAGAAGGGAATCCAAACGGTCTCTCATTGACAACATTCTAGTGCCTATGAGGACTGGCTCCAGGGGCTTTTCCAGTTTGCTGGGCGAACGATCCGTGCTATCACAGGCCATAGGCTCATACACCTTTTTTTTTTTCTTGGGACCAGGTTCCAACAAGTTTAGAGGACGCTGCGCCTTGTCCGGCTCCGATAGTAGGAGCACGGACTACGGAGGTACCTAGCGTGGGGATGCCAGCTGCTGGGGGTTGCCCCTCTTACCCATTGAGGCCTAGCCTAGCGACAATTTAGCGCCTTGTCCTACTAGGTTCCATCATCAATAAGAACTGCCGCATATCTCACCGCCTGCTTTATCAGGGACGTGACCGTCCAAGGCTGTCTTAGAGAATTACCTAGGTACCTCCTATCCCACCTTATTACCGGGCAGAATTTCAAATTAGCCTTGGAATGTTGCAAACATTCTGTCTATGTTCACTGGGTTCTCGCGACGACCAAGCATCTTGAGGGCACAGCCATTTTACTGTGACCGGTCACGGCCCACCTTTTTCTTATTACAGTCATTGTTCCCTTGTGTTCTCAGAGTAAGGCGTTGGGCAAACATAGGGAAGAATGTCCCACCTCAAGGCGCTCGCCAAGCGCTTCGTCGATGAGGACGGCTTGTCCAACAACGAGCGCGACAAAATCATTACGGACGCCGCTGAATGTAAGCACATCATTTATGCGCTCACCATGAGCTCTATCCACTGACCCCTTGTGCCAATTAGATATCAAGTCTGGTTGGAAAGCTCACAATGACAGTACTGGAACACCAGCTATAGAGCTGGCCTTGTCCATCCAACGTTGGATGTCCAAGGATGACCCTGATGATGATGTCGGTGATATCGAGAAAAATGCGCAAGGTGAAAATTCCCGGGTCTCGTTCTTCGCTCCACATGAGGTACTGACAAGACGTGTTAAGCTCACATATTCGTGGCCCGCACCCTGGGCGCTCTACCGAAGGCCACACTGACAGCTAAAGAGGGTAAGTTGTCAGCTTGTGTTCCCGGGGCCGCAATGGACGCTGACATTGGTATGCAGTCCAAGTTTTTGCGGGTTTCTTTGGCTCTATGTACACCATAGGGGGCAATAGCTGGTCAGTTGCGACTGGAGCCCTTACCACTCTGGCCCAGATGGACAGCTGCAACACATCTGCTGTGGATTCCATGCTCTCGAGCATAGGGGACATCGATCCCGGCGACTTCACGAAGCAGCTTGCTAAAACCCGCGCTGAGATTTTTTACTTACTCAAAACCCTGCTCAGCGGCGGCATTACCGAGGCTCGCCAGAGACGCGATCATCTCCCCAAAATTCTGAGTCTTGCCCTACGGGAGAGGGACCCAAGCAATCTTCTATGCTGGTTTCAAACCCTATCCGGTATTATCCACGGGACACGACTATCTGAACATATTGTGGACTCGTTGTTCGAGTCTTTGTCCCCCTTCTTTCCTATTTCCATCCGTGAGTCTACGGTCAGTAGTCGCCAGGTCCCTGAAAAGGTGTTGAAGGAGGCCCTCAGATCGTGTTTTGCTTCAAATGGTCAACTGGGCCACCGAGTTATACCTTTTCTGCTGGGAAAGCTCGATGATGGCACTGCCAGTATGACTGTGTCCGTAAAGGTACGTCGCCCACGCTCACATCATATAACCCTTTACCCTGTTTGCACTTGTCCTTACAGTATTTCCTTACGCACCACATGTTCATTCGCTGCTGTTTTGCTGTGCTCTAACTCTCAACAAGCTCGATATCCTTGAGACCATTAAGGCATGTGTTGCGGGCTACGAACCTATTGATATATATGTCTTGCCTTATGTACCTCAGATTTGGTCTTCTCTCAAATATGAAGTCAGGAATGGCGAAGCACCCGAAGCCATTCAAGAAACGCTGTCCGTTTTTGAGACGATATCAAGACGTCTCGCAGATTCTTCACCCCCAAACAACCTGAAAGGATTCGTCGAATCGGTCTGGAATGACTCTGCTGATGATCTCGTCGGGAACCCGGCGTACACCGAGCAACTTGGGTCTATCTTAATCAGCGTGGCGCGAGCACATCCCGAGTCTTTCCTCATGGTCAGCCCTCGACTTGTCAATAGCTTTCATCGCGCCCTGGATCAGCCAAAATCATCCTCGCATACCAAATCTCTCCTCTTGGTCCTCAATAACTTACTGCGTGCACGCCGCAGTTTGGCAGGCCGCCTGTCGACTGAGGTTCCCCCTGAGGCCGAAAAAGACGGCTCAGTATCCTTGATTCGTGTCATGCTTTTCAAAGTTTTTAATGAGAACATGGTGGATTGCCCCAATGCGCAGCAACTCGAGGTTGCCAAAGAGGCACTCGTGGGATTAGAGCAGGTAGCCATGCAACGACGGCTCAGACATGACGGCGTCGGCTACGTGGCTGACTGCGACGAGGAAGCATTCAAAGAGATATGCGCGACCCTGTCATTCCGTCACCTGAACTGCTTCAACAGACAGTCACCGGTCGCAGACCCAACGCAGGAGGGATTCGAGTATGCAGTGGGCCAGGCGCTGCGGACGACTGTCCAACACTATCCTAGGGGCTACGGAAAAATTGTATCTGATGTTATTGATGATGTCAAGAAGACAAACTGGACTGGATACCCGGCTAAGAGGTCTCTCACAGCTCTCAGTGTGTCATGTATGAGGCTGGCCCATCTCGGCTGTACCGTTATACCGGAAGACACAGCAGCAGTCGTCAACTTTACAACCTTTGCGGGAGGCATGCTAAAGATGCTTGGCATGTTATTTTCTTCGAAGGCCAACTTTAAGGCCTGCGCACATGTGGCTGCTGCCCTCCTGAAGGGTGTGCAGTCTTTTGCTGCGTGTGCCAAGGTCCGACCCTATCTCGATGCCCTAAAAAAATCCGACAGATGGGATGAAACATGGTCCATCGCATGGATTGATGCTGCTGTCAAAGATCTGCTGCCAACTTTCCCGGATCTCGCCGTTGAATACGTGGATCAATTTGACCCAAAGTCGCTCACACAATACTTGTCCACGGCACCCACATTTGAGCAACCAGCCTTTGTGGTCTCTTTCCTCCAAGTGGGTGTTTTCATAATCCGCCAGTTATATCAACATGCCACAAGGAAGCTTGGCACTGCTGAGACTGTCCGGATTGATCTCAGTGAGCCTTTGGGAGCCGAATGTGATGGATCTAATGGGCAAGCTTCCTCAGTGTCTTCTTTGTGGAGGGATAGGTACCTCAAGATGGTAGGAAGCATCGCTGCAGTGGTACTGCGGGAATTGAATCTGTCTGCACAACTGGACCTGGATTTGCACATACAGATGCTGGGTTGTTTCCACCCGTTGGGAGACAGTAGTCAACTCCTCTCGTGGAACTGGCATTGCTCTACGATATTGGGCGAACTGTCGTGGGGAATTGCCCATGCGATCCGACCAGAGGTCGTGTTGAACCTGGTAAGCACACACGCCAGTATAGGCCCATCGTGCCGTGCTAACGTACTGCGATCAACAGCACAGCGATATTGGCAGACTTTTACTGTTGAACTGGGAGGAAGATACTGGAACTCTTCAACAGGCCCACTCTCGCATTTCAACAATTACCACGCTTCTTGCGAACAAGTACGACACCCGGTCTCCTCGTCTCGTTCAAGAGGCCAGCCAGAAGCACGAGGTGTGGATTCAAGTTTTGACTAAGATCGAGGATCTGCTGAAAGACCCTAGTGCCGTGAGCAACATGTCAACTGAGAAGCTACTCTCTATCACTGGCATCCTGTGGGGGGCTATAGCTCGTGGCGATCGGTTCATCACCAAGGGTCTACAGGATGCGATTTCCCATTCTGCCGCCAAGAGTGGAAGCATTTGTGGCAATGACTTTGCCCGCCTGCTTGCCAGAATTTTCCTGCCCCTTGGCCGATACCTGGACACTGACTTCACCCCTGCCTTCATCATTTCGAAGCCTCTCCAAAGCCAGCGAGCATATTACCACTGCGTGCAGCCCATCCTGTCCAATGCATATCCATTGAGTGCGGAGACAGAGGATGCGGTGTGCCTGGCTATTTACGTCCTTCATGCTGTGAAGCGGATGAGTGTTGATCAATATGAGCAAGATGCCGACAAGATCTTCCGAATTGCCCTTATTGCTATGAAGAAAGCCACATTTGTGGAGGATATTGACGCTGCGGCAACGATTGTACATCATATCATCTCCAATCGCACCACATTAGCCAAACCTCACTGGAACACTGTTCTCGAGGCTGAAAGAGCAATGTACCACAACGCGCATCCGTTTCAGAACAATGCGGAGTCGCCCGAAGCAGTCGAACCCAACAACCCTTGGACGAGAAATTCCGGTATCAGGCCGGAGACCGAGGATGACCGTACAGAGCTTCGCAAGAAGTCGCTGCGGCTATCCGCTTTGGTGGCCAAGAAGGTGGACCGAAACAAGCGACCCGAAAATTACACCACGACGGAGCTGATGCATTTGACAACAGCATCGGCTGACAAGATCAGAGAAATCCGGGCTTTGGTGCAGAGAACTAGGAATGACTGGCTCAAAGACTACTCTTCGACAATCGGGAGTGAGGATTAGTTGCCTGTCACTAACGGACTGAGGACATGCAAGTTTCAGCTCGTTGCCATGAAGTACCCATACCATTCGATAAAAGTCAAAGGACATTTTGCGTGGTATGCACTATTGTCAGAGTACCATTGGATGGCCTTAAAGGCTGTAACTTCACGCATGGGTTGGTCGTTATGACTGCTTTGTGGGAGAGCATCTTGAATTCGAAGGAGGCTCTGCGGCATTGATAGTGATTGCATATTACTGCATCTAGTTGGGCCGGTGTTGGGAACGTGTTTCTCTCTTGAGTAGATACCCAGAGCAGCATTGTACTCCGTATAGAAAAGTAAAACAAGTCGCAGAAAGCAGAGGCTGGAAGAGATTGAAGTCTATTACGGAATTGAATGGCCAGAGCCGTGGGCAACGGGTATCTGTGTTTGATTTTGAATGAGGCAGATGCTCCTAAATGGTCAGCGATCGGGAGACAGAGGATCGAGTGCAGCCGAGAGTCCCCCAACTTCATGTTTTGGACCAGTCAGCATGCTCTCTTATACTCTCTAAGCTTACCAGCCTCAAAGCAAAGTCAAATTGACACCACGAGACAATCCTAGATAGACACCGCCAAACCTACACCTTCCTCCTCTTTCCCCCCTTCTTTGCTGCGGACCCGCTCGTTGCGGCCGCATCATCCCCAGCGATTAGTGCGTCGAGCTCATCAACAGTGAATTCCTGTCCAGGAGCAGCAGGAGCGGCATCGAGAGTAGCACGCTTGGGGTCAAACTTTCCGACAACGGGAACGTTGGACGCAAGCATGGTTTGGAAGGGCAGCGCGACAAAGTGGCCCTTTTCGTCGAACCACTCGGTGAAGGAGCGGGCAAGCGTGATGTTTTGAGGCTTGCTGGAGGCCTTTGAGGTGAGAGTGATGGTGAGGTTGTAGATAGGGACATTCTTCTTGGTCGATGTTGCTATTGTCACCTACACGATGGCATGTCAGCATTAGTTGTTCATATAGCGAGCGCATGGCCTGCCTGAACTTTGCCAGCGCGAGTGAACGCGCGCGAACTATGAACGTACTGTTTCCCCATTTGGTGCGGTGCCAACGTAGATAATGCCCTTCTCCTTCAGCCATATCCACAATGTCAAGGCGGAGTTGAGTATGGAGTAGACAATCACAGCGCCGGCTGTGTAGTACTTTGTGCTCTCGAAGCCAAATTTGTAGTCCCAGAGGAAACAGGCGGCAGCGATCAGAAAGGCGGAGTAACCCAAGCCCAGACGGACATCGGTGAGGGTGTGGGATTGCTTGAACTTCAGGGAATTGAGATAGTTGGGAATAGCATCATCGGAAGTGTTTTTGAGATCTGCAATTGGGTGTTAGTAGGGGACTGAGAGAAGACTGGCAAGGCTGGGATATGGACATACCGGCGAGGTTATACACAGTGATTTTCTCTGAGGAGACTGCCATTTTGAATAGTCCCCTAAGACTCTCTCAGGGTCTTCTCGTTGATCCGCTTGCACGAACGCTTCTGATATACTCAAGACGGAGGATGTCAAGGAAGCATTAATTATGGCCTTTGGAGTTGAAGATGACACGGGTCGCGGCTGTAAGCTGCAGGCACGTTCGGTACATGAAAAGCTGCCTGCCGGGGTGCTCTCTTTCAGGGGTCCTAGCTCCTCCACATGCATCAGCTCAGAACATGGGGCCGTGGACCAGTGGCTACAAACACTGCGACACATCACAGATCCCACGAGGAATTGCTTGAATGCTGATCTGCCGGATCCCTCACCATTGAAGAGCAGCAGCTCCAGTCACCATGGCTCAAATCCCAGTGCAGACGATCCATAGGGATCCCCAGTTGTTGTGAGCATTTGTATGGACCTCATATACATGACCAAGCTAATGTCTCTGCAGCTACTGGATCCTGTTCCCCATCACGGTGGTCATGGTACAACTCCTCTGCTTAACACTCGCACACTTCAGTCTGCTCACCATCTTTCCAGGTCCTGACCGGTATCCTACGGCATTACGCCACCGTTCTCCTGGCCACGACGCCTAAAGCCCTCGAGCAGAAAGCCCTTCGCGAGCAGCGCTCCCTGCTGCACGGCATCAATGTCCGGCAAAACTTCCACGTTCTCTCCAAGCGCGCCTTCAACGCCCGCCGCGATGCCCTGACAGCCGCTTACGAGTCCGGCGCGTACCTCAAAGCCCCCGAGAATAGAGGCCAAGCTCCACCGAACCCCATGACAGACCCGAATGCCATGGAGGGCATGATGGGAGCTATGAAGGGCCAGATGGCCATGATTATCCCGAATACGATGATCATGAGCTGGATCAATGCATTCTTCAGTGGCTATGTGATTAGTACGTCAATCGAGGGTGATGGCAGGGAGTTACAATTTGATGGACGGCTGTGCTAACAGGACAATGTACGAAGTGAAATTGCCATTCCCGCTGACAGTCAAGTTCAAGAGCATGCTCCAGGCTGGTGTGGCTACCAAGGACATGGACCCTAGATGGATGTCTAGCATTTCGTGGTACTTTTTGTGTATTTTTGGACTGCAGCCTGTCTTCAACTTCATCCTTGGGAGCGACAACGGTGGGTAACCTGTCTTGCACCTTCCCAGCATTTGTCTCCATCGTCTGCCTGTCCCTTTAGGCTGACTTTTCCTCCCTCAGCTGCCAACCAGATGGCTCAGCAAATGGGCCAAATGGGTCCCCAACAAGGAGCGCAAATGTTCGGCCCCGGTGTTGATCCAGATAAGCAGTTCCTTGCTGAGGCGGAGAACTTGGCTGTGATTGAGCACTATTCCGTCCTCGACGACGTGGAGTACCGACTGTTGGAGGGTATCCAGGCGTAGACGTTTTTGTTTGATATTGGCGAACCCAGGCTCTGCGAGACGACTCATAGACGCACAGATAGCGAACGCGGCCCATATCAGGGTGATGATCAATGCACGATAGACCAAATCACTTCAGATCTCATCCCACCACATAGTGACACCCAGGCCCTCAGCTTTCATGCTGCCCTTGATAATGTAGGCGGCTGGTCGGACCTCATCCACCGGAGTCTCCTCATCGGGCGAGGCAGAAGGCTTGGTCGGGGTCTGGTCGTTCCATTCCTCGCCAGTAACGGTCAGGCGGACAGTCTCGTGGATGTCCCAGTGCATCTGACCGGCTTCACTTTCCCAGATCCAGAGCTCCTGGTTGAAGTCGTAAAAGCAGCCATCGGGCAATTCCTCGGCCTCGACAAAGATATTGTCAAAGAAATCGGTGCGCACGTTGATGCCCTGAGGCGAGCATCGACTGATGCGGCCCATGATGGTTTCGCCCTTGAAGGGACGAAAGACCACAAGACGGAACTCGGCTATGGAATAATGTAAGAACTTCATGAACTGGTGCTGGAAGGGAGGGAAAATAGTATTACCATTCACATTTGCGGTCCCTTCGCCATGGCCAATAAGGCCCTCAGAGGCCCACTGGAGATCATAGAGGCAGATGCAGAGACCTATCTTCTGAATCACCTTTTCAACGTGGTTCAGTCAGTATTGGGTGGCTTGAAATAGAGTGTGGGAGAGCATGCGTACTTTGTTGGAATACTTCTCATTTATGTTGTCCTCAATGGCATGCATGCTCTTCTTGTGAAAGTCCTGAGGGGTGACCTGGACGAGATCCGCAATCTTTGTCTTGGATTCATGTCAGCATCGCCAAGTCACGGCTGGGCTGGCTGGCTGGGAACCTACGAGGATGAACATCTTGAACTTGGCTCCTGGGTTTTGGATCTTGAGAAGAGGCAGCACTAGATGGGTTGCTGTGTCGTGGAATCGCAGCCTAGAATTTTCAAGTTCTGTGGGAGGTAGGATAGATGTTGCTCCAGATGGATGTTTGTCGACGAGTCACCCCTAGGAAACCAGAATCTTCAGTGGTTCACAAGAAGCAAGACACCCTTCAGGTGTGCTTCCAGAGATCATGAATGTCAGACCTCCAAAGAAAAAAGTGAAAACTTGTTGGCTTTCACTACTTGTCTTCCTGTTTGTTTCTTCCAAAGGAGAATTGTTGTACTGTTCCAATCTGGGATAGCGGATTCGCAAAAAGATCCCAGCCAGCGCTAGTGGAGCTGGTAGTCTGACAGACCCCGGGCGTCTTGAGGGGGGGGGGGGTTTGGCGCTTTGCCTGGGCTCTAATCCAGACCTCGAACTGTCGGCGCCTTATAATCTTGTCCAACAGGAACCAACGCCGATTCCTTCTCTCCTTCACCACAACAGTCTTCATCACAAGTGCTGTCCCTTGGTGGTCCGCCCCATCCCATCAATTTCTCTTCTTTTACTTTTCAGTAGACACTGGCCTCATTGTTGCTGTTTGCGACGAGGAATTGCTCAACTGCAGTGGTGATTTTCTACTAGCACACACGTTCTACTGGTCTGTCACTACCTCGCCCTTCCTCAGGTTGCCAACCAGCTGCATTCTGCTCTTGCAATTTTCTGCATTGGACTAGAACTAGAGGAGCTCTGTCAGCGAGAATAGACGACGGGGACGACGTCACCAACTTCTTTGACAGCGAGTGTCTAACACGACCAAGCGATCGTTGCAACGCTCACACCGCAAACTACCAAAACGCGTCGACATGGCGTACAACTACGGCCCTCCGCCGCCCGCCCCTCCTC